>PVJI01006020.1:12663-90733 GCA_004026765.1 Micronycteris hirsuta | reverse complement strand
GTTTCTGGTAGTTTTCTGTGAGTTCATCAAGCTTCTCGAGTTTCTTGAGCTGCCTGATAACATATGCTTTGAACTCAATATCTGATAGTTGGCTTGCCTCTGTTTCATTTATCATTCTTTCTGGGGCTTCCTCCTTTCCTTTCATTTGGGGATTGTTTCTTTGTCTTCCCATTGTTTGTGGGATTCTTCTTGCTAGCCTGTGGTTCTTAAATTGATCTGTCAAGTTCTCTGAAGCAGCGAAGTTAATTTTGTGTCACTCTCTGTTTTTTGGGCTGACTCTTGTCTGGGTCCCACTCTATTCTCTTGACAATTCCAGGTTTTAATGTCTCACCTGTTGATAAAGAAGCGAGGGGAAGGGAGATAACTAAGGAAAATAAAGCAAAAGAAAAGGAAAAAGAAAGATAAAGGAGAAGATAATTTGAAAATAACATAAAATAAAAAAAATAATAAAAAATAGGAAATAAAAGGAAGAGAAAACTAGGAATACCAAATGAAGGGAAGGTAGAAGGAGTTAAAAAAATATAGAGGGACAGATAGGAAGAAGGGTGGGGAAAAACAAACAAAGAAACAAAGAGAAAACAAAAGAAATTAAAAAAAAAAGACTTTTGTTGGCTGGCTTCAACAGCGTCAGGTTGGGAAGATCTGCTGTGTTCCTGGGCTGCACTCTCAGCTGCCGTCCCACCTCCAGCCTAGTTGCCGGGAGTTTGCAGCACCTCCTCTGGGCCGCCTGACCCCCATCCTGAGTCAGAGTTTATGATGTCTGTGACTCCCCTCAGTGGGGCTCAATGTAGCTCCTCTGTTTCTCCCCCATGGAGGGACTCTGCACTGCAGGTCTGGGTTGTGTCTCAGGCCCTCCAGGAGTGAGCTCCATGCCCCTGCATTCGCCAATCGCTCTTGTCTCTGGAATCGGAGCTTGCAAGCCGCAGGCCTGTGTGCCCAGTTGGGCACCAATGCCAGCCGCCCCTGACTGGCTCCACTGGGTGCGCGCCCAATCCCGGAGCTCCGGGCCTGGGTTTCCCTTTCAGTTCAGTTTCCAATTCCTCCCGCTGGGATCGCCAGCCTCTGCAGATCAGTCCCCACGTACACACCAACCTCCGGTCTGCAGGGGACCAAGGCTCTTCCAACAGACGGGCGCGTCTGCTTTGGCAACTCACACACCCCAATCCAGCTCCCTCCCACAGATCCTGGAGCAAACCGGGAAGCTGCTGCTACTGGATCCGCAGACCTCCCAGATCCCCATGAGACCGGAGGGACCCCTTCCCTCCCAAGCAGTCTCCCTACCGGCTGATCTTTCAGTTTTATGTGCAGTCCTGGTTGCCAATCTTCCCACACACCGAATACAGCTGGGTGATCGCTCTGCTCCTCAGAAAATCGGCCAGATATCCCGCCAGTGGGCTGGAGGAAGCCGATCATGCTCCCTCCTACTTCGCCGCCATCTTTCTCCCCCCAAAATAAGCTAGTATTAATATATTGAACACCAAAAATATATGCGCAGGATAAGACTTGCTATAACTTAAGCCTATTCTAGATCCTTGTACTCTTAAGGTGCACAGTAGAGATAATAAATATCTTTAGAATGTAAGTATGCTTCTTAAAGTAGTAAGAGTAACACCACTCAATATAGACATAGTGCATATAGCTTCCCAAAAAGTATAAGGGAAACAATAGAATAAGAAAGAAATTTGAAAACATCAATTCAGTCTCCACAATGTCATGAAAGAAAGGAAGGAAACCACAGAGGAGTCAGGAAAAGCACTGGCTCTGAGGCAAGGAGACCTCTGTGAACTCAGAGAGGGCTCAAGGTAGGCACGGATAATCCGTAATCGTGGCAACAACATTCTAATAACGAAAAGCATACAGACAGTGTTGAATACAGGAAGAGAATATATTCAATTGTCTACTTAAATGAAGAGCAGTTAAAGATACAGCCATTAGATGTGAAAAATTCTGTGATCTAGTGGACCAGAGTCTAGACTGGGATCTACTCCCAGTTCAGCTGTGAATCTGGCAGTCCTTAAACAGATTACAAGAAAGTAGGATTTAAAAAAATATTTACTGGCTCCTTGTCCACGTCTTTCTTCCCCAGCCCATGGTCTTTTATTGCATCTTGAAAAAAACCAGAAGTCTGCTCACAAATGTTATTAATCTCTCTTGAAAAAACACTATGAAGCATAGACTATGGATAGATAGTGTATAGAACAAATAAGAGCATATGTAGTAAGAGAAAGACATATCAAGAAGTGGGTGTTTATCAGTTTATAATTGTGGGTACCAAACTCTCTGCTAAATTTGTTAAAATATAATGATAGGTTGTACATGATTGTGTGCCCTCATCCTAATGGTTAGCTCATGATTGGACAGCATGAATCCCTATTTTCAGATGCACAAGGAAAATGATGATATTTCTTGCATGAGCAATTTTGTGCCTCATTGCTCTTAATTGCATGCTTAAGTCTTACTCTTTGAAAGCGTACACCATCTTAGGAATAAAAGAGGTTAATATATGAGATCTTGCAGAAATACAAAAAAAATCTGAAGAAGAGAAAATATCTGATGCTTGAAGGAGTAAACTCATTTAAAAACACGAGTTCATGCATTGAAATTAAGTACAAGCATAGCCTATAGGCTATTCAGAAGAATTTCATTACACAAAAGAGCAGTTCAAATCAGTAACAAACTGCCAAAGTCAATAATAAGGGAAAGTGGTATAAATCAGCTCAAGAGGGAACTAAATCAATTTTCAAAAAGAAAGAAACAAGGGCTACTTTCTTGATTCCTATGCCAGGAAAAAACTATTTAAATTGACTTCTTTAGGTTATCATTGAATTTGAAAAATTCCTTATTAGAGATAATGAGAATAATAATCATATATGAATTTATTTTAATTTATTATATTTCCTAAATTACACTACAGTTTTCTTTTTATTTAACCTAAGTTCTCTGAAGTAAGAGACTTGGGTAATTTTTCATTGTTTTATTCCCATACCCAGGATAATGCTTAGCAAAGAACAGAACCTCAGTTATTAGTTCCTAAGTAAAATAATAAAGAAATGAAGAAAAATGCCCACTTATGGCATATGAGCTATCTGACCAAAATAGTACCTGATGAAGGCTACTTGGAGCAGCTCGAGCTCACAGCAGCAAGGCCCATGCATTTCTGTCCCAACACTATCACAACCAGAGCTCTGTGGCACCAAACAAACCTTCTCTTTAGAGCCATGATGCTGATTTTTGGGGTGTCAGTCTTGTTTCCCTCTTCGCTCCATGTTTCTCCAACAGGCATTCACTTAAAACATTCTTTTCCCCTCTAAAGGAATTATGGCTAGTGATTTTTTGGTTGTCTGCCACATTTTTAGTGAGTATATGAAGTAAATAGGTAGGCATTAAATACCATGCTTTCATTGATGGTGTTCAGACTTAATGATCTTTCATAAGCTTCTCATTTGCCACTTACTTGAACATTTGAGAGGAAAAATGTCCAGTAAATGTTAGGGCCCTTTTTAAAATCAGACCATAATGAGGACCTGTAAGTATGCGTATTCCCTGGCTTCCTCCTATATAATTCATTTTTAAAATGAGGTGGGTTTTATTTCACTCTAAGGGGGATTTGAAGACTTGGTTGGGGGAATTTTGGTAGATACAAAGAAAATTGGGAATCTGTCCATAAAATATTTTTAAAATCGGCTTCCAGTAGAAGTTCTTCCACTGTCACAAGAAACCAGGATTTCTTTTTATAGAAATTATTTAATTACTTGAACTGGGGCAGTTGGTTGCAAAGGGATGCTTATTTTCCTAAAGATGCTCCTTGACTATTTTTCTGTGCCTATGGACCCAAACCTCAGACTGAGAAATGCAGTCTCAACTGGAGGAGACAAGTTACACACAAAATAAAATTGAAAGTTTTACAACCTCTGAAGGTAGTAAATCAAACAGGACCAAATTTATCAAAAAAGTGGTTTTAATCTAGTATTTCACATTTAATATTTGGACCAAACACTTGAGAATGCACGAAAGAACCTCTGGCTGTAAAATCCTGTTGGAGTTGTGGCAGTAGGAGAAATTGGCAGTCTCTTGAAAGCAGGGCGAGAGCCAAGTGTGCATTGTTCCCTCTCTGACCCCACCCCCACATACAGCCCCACAACATGGTAAAGTGGGTCAACATGCTCTAGAAAATATCTAAGGCTCCACCCCTTACAGCATAACAGGTATGCCTAATATCCCACAAAGAAATATGGCCAAAATAAAGAACATATCAAAACTTCAGAAAAATAACTAAGTGACTAGGAGACAGGCAACATATCAGACGCCAAGTTCAAAACACTGGTAATCAGGATGCTTACAGAAATGACCAAGTATAGCTGCAAAATAAAGGAAGAAGTGAATGCTATGCAAAATGAAATAAAGAAAAATATACAGGGAACTAACAGTGAAAGGAAGTAAACTGACACTCAAATCAACAATTTGGACCAGAAGGAAGAAATAAACATTCAACTGGAACAGAATGAAGAAACAAGAATCATTCCCCTACCAAAAAAATGAGGAGAGGCTTAGAAATCTCCAGGACAACTTTAAATGTTCCAACTTCTGAATCATAGAAGTGCCAGAAAGGCAAGAGGAAAAGCAAGACATTGAAAACTTATTTGATAAAATAATGAAAGAAAACTTCCTCAGTCTGGTGAAGGAAAGAGACATACACATCCAGGAAGCTCAGAGAACCCCAAACAGTTGAACCCAAAGAAGAACACCCCAAGACACGCCATAATTAAATTACCCCAGATTAAAGATAAAGAAAGAATCTTAAAAGCAGCAAGATAAAAGGAGTTACCTACAAAGGAGTTCCCATAAGACTATCAGCTGATTTATCTAAAGAAACCTTCAGGCAACAAGGGACTGGAAAGAATTATTCAAGTCATGAAAAGAAAGGACCTGCATCCAAGATTACTCTATCTATCAAAGTTATCATTTAGAATGTAAGGTAGATAAAGTGCTTCCCAGACAAAGTAAAGTTAAAGGAGTTCATCACTGTCAAGTCTTTATTTTATGAAATGTTAAAGGGACTTATCTAAGAAAAAGAAGATCAAAACTATGAACAGTAAAATGACAACAAACTCACAACTATTAATAACCGAACCTAAAACAAAAACAAACTAAGCAAACAACTAGAAGACGAACAGAATCACAGAAATGGAGATCACATGGAGGGTTATCAGTGGGGGGGATGTCGGGGAAGAATGGAGGAAAAGTTTTGGGGGATAAGAAGCATAATTTATAGGCATAAAATAGACAGGGGGAAGTAAAAAATATTATAGGAAATGTGGAAACCAAAGAATTTATATGTATGACTGATAGACATGAACTAAGGGGATGGGGGTACCAGGTGAAGGGGTGTAAAGGGGAGAAAAAAGAATGGGACAGTGCTAATAACACAATCAATAAAATATACTTTAAAAAAGACATTGAACAACTAATAAGATCTCTAAAATTTTCCCTGATCCTTGTTACAATAGGGAAAACCAAATAGAAGCCATCCAAACATTCCCCTTTTTATACTTTGTCTTTATGAGAATAACAAGTCAAAATAGAATCTATACCGCTTTCAAGAGGAGAATGCAGAAGGTACCACTATATAAAAACTTTGAAAGATCAAATGTGGTTGTATTCTTTTCCTCTGGCCAGTGAAAAATGTTCGATTGCTCTTGGGGAGTAGCTGCACATTACCATAAATTTGATAAGATGATATTGCCCATCAATTCTCTGGTAGCTGGCATAAAGTGACTTATCTGGGAAATGTTTTTTATTTGTGTGTTTTTGTTTTCCAATGCATTTAATAGGAAACATTGTAAATAGTTCTCTTTCACTGCGAAGCAATGGCTTTATCCCTTTATTTGAAGCAATCGCAAATTTACTGCTCTTTATCATAATGTAATCTGCAGAGACCTCAGTTACCATGATACCCCTATAGACAGAAGAAGCAAGTATCCTAGATATCTTAGTCACATAAATTCTGGAAAATAGGAAATTAATTCATAAAAATTTAGATGAGAGCATTATTGTTAAATTTTCTAGAAATCCAGAGATTTCTCAGCTTATTCTTCTGGTAAAAGACAAATCCCTGCACTTTGCCACACCCATCGCAAGTAAAGCAGCTTTGTGGACATCTTAGGGTTTTGTGTATAACATACAGCACCTTTTGATGAAGTTCTCTGACTTATGTGTCAGGTACTGATATATGAGGGTGTCAGTTTTGAGTAAAGATGCGGGAAGGAAAGGCTCTGTAGCAGGTCCTGTCTGTGATGTAAGCTGTTTTGCCCTTGTACTTAATGGCAGACAAAACGGATGTGAAGAATCTTTGGCAGATAAGGATGTTGTATGGAGTCTCTCTGAAGCCCCACTGGGAAAATCACAGGACATAGTTGTAGAATGTGAGAGCAAAGCCATGTCCTTTTCTGCCAATAACTATCTTTATCTAGAAGTAGCCCAGGACTTATAACTGTGCTGTGGCAGAAGTTCAATGTAAGACACAGAGTACGGTGATATTTGCACAGCCGATCAGAAACTGGTTGGCATATGATGCATAAAATCATTAATTGGGCTTATGCTACAGCAGTCCATTAGTTAAAGGAAACAGTTTTATATGACACCAGGCTCAAGCAGGTCAAAAAGACATGATGAATATTCGTTAGTCTGCACTTCAGACTGCTGTAAGTAATTAGTCCTGATATTTTGCAATCTCCTTCTAAATCGACTCCAATAGCTTCCTTCTTTTAACAGAAAAGGGAAAAAAACAAATAAACATGAAGTTACAGATGCTTCTGCATGGTATACATTCAAGGAGAGAAATTTTCCCTGAAGGTAAAACTTAAACATAGAACATCTTGTTTTTCACTTTGCTTGGAAGCAAAGATGGCCTGAAAAATAGATTTATAGCACCTCATGGGCAATGGTTAAAAGACTGCATAGCTATTCAGTGGCTTATTTAAAATAAACATAACGGATTGGCAGCAATGAAGTCTGGAAAAGAGGTATATAGATGGACTACTAGGAATAGGCAACAATCAAAATCTTCCACTTTTAGTAGTCAGTTAGACAAGATAAACAATCCTCTGTCACCCATCTCTTTCACCCATCTACCTTTCCTGGTGCTTGCTCAATGAACCTTTGTACAAAGTGACCATAGCAACAGGGTTAGATGGTAAGCATAATTTCAACAAGACGTATTTTACTCAACCAAGACTAGTGTGACTATTTACTACCTTTGTTGGGTGCCAAACTTGCAAATGACAGAGAGCAATATGGAGTTCCTCATTTTGCATCACTATTCAGTAAAACCTGTTAACCACTGGCAAAGAATGATTACATTGTACTGCTTTAGTCAGTGAAGAAGCAGCCATTCAGCTTCTTGTGAATAACTATTCTGAGTATGTGTTTTCCTTTCCATGCCTTAAATAATTCTGCCAGTATTATCATATACAGAATTATAGATTACTTCATTCATTACACGCTAACCCTGTACAACGTTTCCTCTGTTTAAGGGAACTCATTTTACCATGATTTTATTAAGGGAGTGGTCCTACCATGTACCGCACACACAGAAGCAATCAAAGTGAGAGAAGAGTGAAAGGACTATTGTAAGTTCAGTTATGACACTATCTAGGAGACAGTATTTGGAGAGGAAAGGGTGCTAACAGAATATGGAATCCTTTTTTATTGTTGTGCAGTTATAGTTGTCCCGCCCTTTTCCCCATTGCTCTCCCCTACCCCATCTGCCCCACAGTCAATCCCCCCATTGTCCGTGCCCCTGAGTCCTCTATTTGTGTTCCTTAGCTTGCTCCTTTCCCTTCTTTCTTCCATTATCTCCTCCCCTCTCTCCTCTGGTCACTGTCAGTTTGTTCTCTATTTCCAAGTCTCTGGTTCTGTTTTGTTTATTTGTTTGTTTTGTTGATTAGATTCTTGTTAAAGGTGAGATCATATGGCATTTGCCTTTCACCACCTGGCTTATTTCACTCAGCATAATGCTCTCCAGTTCCATCCATGCTGTCACAAAGGGTAGGAGTTCCTTCTCTCTTTCTGCTGCATAATATCCCATTGTGTAAATGTACCACAGTTTTTTGATCCACTCATTCACTGATAGACACTTAGGCTGTTTCTATCACTTGGTTATTGTAAATAACACTACTATGAACATTGGGGCGCTTAGGTTCTTTTGAATTGGTGATTTAGGATTCTTATGGTATAATCCCTGCAGTGGGATTGCTGGGTCTAAAGGCAGTTCCATGTTTAGTTTTTTGAGGAAATTCCATACTGTTTTCCACAGTGGCTGCGCCAGTCTACATCCCCGCCAACAGTGTACAGAATATGCTATATCTTTTAAGCCATCAACCAATGCATGCCATTTTTCCTTAGACCATATTGAATGGAATGGGTACTGGGAAGTGAAGATTGGGGTGGCACTGATTATACATAATAATCTATTTATGTTCTTGTGGGTTTTGTTGTTGTTGTTGTTGTTGTTTTTCCATGTTCTCCCTTTACCTAGTGAGATTGGAGATTCTACATCCTGAGGAAGAAAACTTTCACTAGGGACCACAACCATCATTTTATTAAATTGCCTTTTGGATACATTGGGCTTCTCATGGATCAGAGATGCAAATAAAGGAGTTATTTTTCTGGCCAAGGTGATTGATTTTTATCTTAGCACAGGCTGCCATCACAGAATACCAGAGAGTAGATGGTTTAAATAACAAATGTTTATTTCTCAGTTCGGGAGGCTGGAAATTTGGAGATCAGGGTGCCAGCATGGCTGGGCTCTTGATGAGGGAATTTCTTCCTTGTTTACAGACAGCCTCCTTCTTGCTGTATCCTCACATGACAGTGAGAGAGCTTTAATTTCTTCATTCACTTACATGAGCCCCAAATATTCAGGCCATCAGCCAGTAAGAGGCCAGGGAAGTTCTATTGTCACATGGAAATGAATTCTGCCAACAACTTGGGTGAGCTTGGAAATGGATCCTTCCCAGTTGAGCTGCCAGATAAAAAACATAGTTTGGATGACACTCGTTGCATCTTTGTGATGTCCAAAGCTGAGGGCCCAGGGAAGCTGAGCTGAGTCCTGACTCAGAAACAGTGAGGTGATGAATGTATGCTCTTTAAGCTACTAAGTTTGTACTAATTTATTAGACAGCAATAAACAAATAATATAAGTAGATAGGTGAAAAGGGACATTTCCGAGCTTGTTAATCATATAATAGTGTCAATATTTAGGAAACGGATCTAACATAAGCCACAGTTCTAAGATCTCTTTGTCTCTAAATCTGGCAGAGTGTTTTAAATAAAAGGGAGAGTGATGAGCTTTGTGGGTGTGTAGGAAAGAATTATTGTAATACATTAGAATACTGCATCCTGTGAAGAAGGAGGTGAACAAAAGAGTCAAATAAAAAAGATTAGCTTATAAAAAAACCTGATGATTTTTCAAATAGAAGGGGTACTAGACTCATTTTGTATTGCTTTGGAGAGCAAAGTCATTGCTAATGAATAAAAGTCATAAAAATGCAGTTAATGTTCTTACTAATTGTTCTAAAGATATGAACAATTAAAAAACTGGCCACCTGGAAAAATAGTAGTTTTTGATTTCTGGAGAAATTTAAGCGAAGTTTGAAAACCTATTCATGATATTACAGGGGGAAAAAGATGATAGATATATAGATAGATAGATGATTAGATAGACAGATAGATGATAAATAGACAGCAAAAGGGTGGATGAATAAATGAAGATAGGCGAATAGTTGGATAGATGGAAATATGATCAGTAGACTGATACATGGAGAGGTGGAAGCGAGTTGGATATATAAAGGGACAGATAGAGTTGTAGGCAGACTGACAGAAATTAGATAGATAACTGAGAGAGAAGAATAGCAGGTTATGAAGTAGATGGATTGTTGAAGAGAGGAATGGGTAGGAAGAGACAGAGGGAGAGAGAGTGAGAGAGAGAGAGGTGATAGATAAACAAATATAATAGATAAAATAGATTTCTGAGTTTTTTTTCTACCCTTCTGTTCCTTGAATCCTAAAAACTTTCCAGTGTTCTCTCTACACTGATTTATTGCCTTTGAAGTGAAAAGAATACAAGTGGTGTACACTGCTTTGCTAAAAGCATCAAAAGTACAGTAGGCACCATAAGCAGGAGGGAGTGATAGTCCCTTTATCTATCAATCCCCATTCCTCTCAATGGTTGATATATTTCTTTTCTAGACTAATTTGTTTGTTGGATGGTGAGTGAATTGCAAGCAGCGCACGTTGGAATGCTTACTCTATCAAAACAGAAGTCAGCTGCTTTCTATAGCAATGACTCGTGCCAGCTGGCAGAAGAATGGCGCTGGCTCCAGCTGTGTTTTGAAACTAGACATTTCATGTTTTCCAGTCCAATCAGATGCACTGGCACTGAATGAAATGGTTGTAGAAAATACAAGAGAAGTTGACATGAATACAAAAAGAGGATAATGCTATGCAGTAAAGTAAATTCTAGTTAGGATTCGACTTAATCGATCACAATACATACACATATTCACAGTTAATAATGTGAAAGCATTATTTCAGTTTCTAGAAAGCCTTTTATTGTAGATTTAATTTGCATGTATTAATATATGTATATACATTTCCATGAACAAGTAGTGCAAGTTAGAAGAAAAAGAATGGAAAGATGTTATCTTTAGATCTGTCTCATTTGAATTTTAGCAAATTATCCCTATATTTCTCTATTTAGCATTTAAATATGTATTCAAATAATAAAATTAAGTATATATGTCCACAAAGTCTCAATTCTCTTAATTTCTTAATGTTTTCATTCATTTATTCAGATACCGAGCACCTACTATGTGTCAGGAACTGTGGATTCTAAGATGATCATGTTATAACCATTAGTCTTAGGAAGTTACAAGCTAAAAAGAGGTATAGAAACAAACATTAATTATTTGTGGTAGATGCTACAATAGGTGTTTCCACTGTATGGAAAAGGCTGAAAGGAAGGAAATGATCAATTCTCTCTGACGGGACTGGTGGAAGTTGTTTAAGGAAATTGAAATGTTGTGCCCTCCAGCATGAGTAGGAAGGTTGGGAGAGAAATGAAGAGTCGCAGGAATCAGGGCCAGGCCAAGGATGCAGCATGTTTACAAAGTATGGCCATTTGGAGGAAGAGTGAGTCAAATATCACCTTTCCCAGGAAAAGCTTCTGGTGCAGTTCTGGATGAAATGGAGAGAGATAGGATGTGAATAGAAAGGTAGAAGAGAACAGAAAAAAAAGATGAAATGAAAGAAAGAGGAAAAGTAAATATACTAACTAGAGCACGATCAAGTGGAAATGAAAATAACTAAGATAGAAAGGGAGAAGAATCAGGCATACAGGTGTGAAAAAATGATTTATCACTTTCATGAGGTATTTTTGGCAATTAACATGAGAGAGCTATGGTTTATGTATATTTTAAGGTTTTGTATTATTAAAAGTAAATCATTAAACCCTGTTGAATGTATCATTGGCAAACATGTTCTCCCATGCTGTGGGTTCCCTTTTCATTTTGCTGATGTTTTTTTTTTTAGCTGTGCAGAAGCTTTTTAATTTGGTGTAGTCTCATTTGTTTATCTCTTCCTTTGTTCCTCTTGCCCTAGGAGACAGATCAGTAAAAATATTGCTACACAAAATTTCTGAACTTTTGCTGCCTGTGTTTTCATCTAGAATTTTTATGGTATCATGACTTACATTTAAGTCCTCTATCCATTTTGAGTTTATTCTAGTATATGGTATAAGTTGGTGGTCTAGTTTCATTTTTTTGCAGGTACTTGTCCAGTTCTCCCAACACCATTTATTGAAGAGACTGTCTTTACTCCATTCTGTGCTCTTGACTCTTTTGTCAAATATTAATTGACCCTATATCAAATTAGAAATCTTCTGCACAGCTAAAGAAGCCATCAATAGAATGTAAAGGAAGCTGAATGTATGGTAGAACATCTTTGCCAAAGATACATTGGACAAGTGTTTAATTTCTAAAATATATAAAGAGGTCATGTGACTCGAGACCAGGAAGACAAATGATCCAATTAAAAAATGGGCAAAGGACCTGCATAGATACTTCTCCGAGGAGAACATGCAGAGGGCCCAGAGACATATGAGGAAATTCCGAGGAGAACATACAGAGGGCCCAGAGACATATGAGGAAATGCACGACATCACTAACAATCAAAGAGATACAAGTTAAAACCACAATGAGATACCACCTCACACTTGCCAAAATGGCTATCATTAATAAATCAACAAACAATAAGTAAATGCTTACGAGGATGGGGAGAAAAGGGAATCCTATTACACTATTAGTGGGAATGCAGACCGGTGCTACCACTCTGGAAAACAGTATGGAGTTTCCTAAAAAAAATTAAACATGGAACTTCCTTTTGACTCAACGATTACACTCCTGGGAAAAGATCCAAAAGGAATCTTGAAACACTAATTCAAAAGAATACGTGCACCCCTATTCATAGCAACATTATTTACAGTAGTCAAGATGTGGAAACAGCCCTGGCTGGTGTAGCTCGGTGGATTGAGCGCGGGCTGGGAACCAGAGGGTCCCGGTTCGATTCCCAGTCAGGGCACATGCCTGGGTTGCGGGCCAGATCCCCAGTGAGGGCCATGTGAGAGGCAACCAAACATTGCTGTTTCTCTCCCTCTCTGTCTCCCTCCCTTCCCCTCTTTCTAAAAAATAAATAAATAAAATATTTAAAAAAAAAAAAAAAAAAAAAAAAAAAAAAAAAAAAAAAAAAAAAAAAAAAAAAAAAAAAAAAAAAAAAAAAAAAAAAAAAAAAAAAAAAAAAAAAAAAAAAAAAAAAAAAAAAAAAAAACATGTGGTGCAGTTGCACAATGGAATACTACACAGTAGTAAAGAAGAAGAAGAAATTCTTACTTTTTGCAACAGCATGGATGAAACTGGAGAAAATTATGCTAAGTGAAATAAGCCAGGCAATGAAAGACAAATACCATATTGTCACACTTATAACTGGAATCTAAGGAACGAAATAAACTAATGAGCAAAATAGAACCAGGGACACAGAAATAGGGAACGGACTGACAGCTATAAGAGACAAGCAGTGGAGAGTGGGCCTGGTTGAAGGAGGTAGAGGGATTAGATGAAGAACATACATGCATCCCCCGTGGACATGAAAAACAATGTGGGGATTAACTGTGGGAGCGGGGGAGGGAGGAAAGGGGAAAAAACTGGGGCAACTGTAATGACAGAAACAATGAAAAATTAAAAAATAAAAGCATTTGTAAAAAGTAAATCATTAGAAAAACAATACCTAGTAATGTAATTTCTAGGCTTAATTTGATAGTATCTTCTATTCATATTCCAGGATTTTCAAGGGAACGTTTAACAGTATTTATTGCTTATATTCATTCACTGATTCAATGCTCATCTATTATATAATTCATCCATCAAAATTCAAAAATGTTTTATGAGCCCGTGTGAATTTAGGAATAGTGTCAGGTGCTAGGATATGTCAGTGAACAAACTGGTCCAAGTCCTTGCCTTCTAAATAAACTGCTGTTCCTAGCTAAAATGATGTCAGACTTGAAAAGACAGATTAAGAATACTAAATTTCAGATCTTTTTGCTTGCCATTTAGAATTGTTATCACTTCTTGTTGTGTTCACTTTCATGAACGTGGCTCGCTCCTTGCCTTAGAAGAGTTCCAAATGACCACAGCCCATCTTTCTGAAAGCAAATTCAGCCATTTGTATAAGATGACTTTGTGTATTGATTATCTTTGTAGTTTATTTTAGGCCAACTTGCCAAAGCCTTTAATTGAATAAAATGGTCATCCCTATATTTATCTAGTTATAATAATCAGTACCCTTAATTTTTATGCCAACTTTTCTCCACAAGCTGCCACAGGAGGGTAATGGTAATTGAAAAGCCTTCAAAGAGGTGGGAATAATTATTGTGACCTGCTTGTCATCAGAACAAGTTCTATTAATGCTCAGAGAAAATCCTGCCAACCCAGGAACCTTTCCTTCCCCCTGGGAGGGTAAAACTCCTCATCCTTTTTTTGAAATTGCTGCCCCACATTTAATGTGGCAACTGCATTATTGGCCAGTGACCTGATGTTTCTCCTGCCTGCCAAATGGTTAGAAACCCACAGGCAGGCTGTTTCCTTTTCTGGAGGCAAAATTACCATACACAAACATCCGACACAGGATAAGTTACTAATTATCTAAACCTTGGTCAATTGATTTACAATTTATCTGGGGCAAGGTTTTGATAGAGATATTAAAAGGGAAGTAAAATTTACAACACGGACATAAAGCCCTGAATTCACAGCTTTTGCCAAGAACAGATACTTTCCACACTCCACCAGTCAGATTAACTCAGCCTTTTGGCTTGTTGGAGTTTTCCGTTTCTGACAGTTTCATTTATGCTTTGGGGTTTAAATAACCTTCTGCGTAAGGCCTCATGCCTCCAGTAGATAGAGCCTTGCCTATGTGACTGCAGTCGCTCTATAGTCTCCTGGGTGTGCTCTGGGATCACATTACCCTGTCCCTCACTTTGATTCCCCGTGTTCTCCAGTAGGTGGTAGACAAGCAGTACCGTGACTCTGTACTTAAGCTGCCAGAAGATGGAGGAATAGAAACATCGGCATGTTTTTCCCCAGGCAAGGAATAGATCAGGATGCATTAGGGTGTTGTTTTCTTCCCACCTCCTGTTTTGGCCACTAAATACACTTTTTTAAGTAATGTATCAAGTCACATTTTTGTAAAACGAATTATTAAAAAGGCTGTTCAATAATAATAATAATAACTTGCAGTAATAAAATAGAAAATAGTTTTGTGGCAGATTTTTATTTTTTGGGTTGTGGGAAAGGTGGATACTTAATAAAATCAAGTAAAAGAGATACAACGCTACAAACTAAACTGCAAGCTGATGGAGACCAGGTCCTTTTTCTCATAACTTATCTTTATTCAGCAGTCGTTAATAATGCATGATGGATGAAAGATGCTTAGTAAATTCATTCTATAAATTTTCTGCTAGAAGATATTATGAGAGAGAGAGAAGAAGAGAGAGAGAGAGAACATTAGGCCATGGCATACTGTGAATGTGATCGTGGAGTATCCTTATTTTGTAAACTTTACAGTATTATGATGGAGCAAGAAAACTTCAAATTGTCCAAGTGACAGATCTTTTTCTCATGGAAAAATAATAAGGTCATAATCTTCTTATTAAGAAAGGTCAAAAAAGCCCTGGCTGGTGTAGCTCAGTGGATTGAGCGCGGGCTGGGAACCAAGCGGTCCCGGTTGGATTCCCAGTTAGGGCACATGCCTGGGTTGCAGGCCAGGTCCCCGTGAGGGCCATGTGAGAGGCAACCATACATTGCTCTTTCTCTCCCTCTCTTTCTCCCTCCCTTCCCTTCTCTCTAAAAATAAATAAAAATAACATCTTAAAAAAAAAAAAGAAAGAAAGGTCAAACAAGTCAAACCACAATCTTTTTGGTTAACACGTTGCATTCAAATAACTTGCTTGATATTGTCTGTGAAGTTCTCATGTGGCATTCGATTACTTGAGTATATAAGGAATGAGTTTATAAAATAAAAAGCAAATAAATAAAATACAAAAATGGAAACTCGATAACTATAAATGGTATCCTACACTTTGCTGTCTTTGTCTGTAATCAAGGTTAACTGAAAACCCCCTTTGACTCCTTTTGAAAACAATAATTATTATTCGAACTCAAAAAGAAAATGCCAAAGGTTGGTTTGCTCACAGTCATTCTTTGACTGCACTGTGTAGAGATGTCACCTGTTCCATACCTTCACCCTATTCACAGTCTTGTTGATGATTCCTATCTCCTTTTTTGTAATCAAATTTTACTCCCTCATTTGCTTATATCCTAAACTCTCCTGTTTGCTTATATACTTAATATCTATGACTACATCTTATTATTGTTCAGTTACAGTTGTCCTGTCTTTTTCTCCATTGCTCTCCCCTACCCCATCACCCCATTCCACAGTCAATCACCCCCATTGTCCGTGCCCATGAGTCCTCTACTTGTGTTCCTTTGCTTGCCCCTTCTCCTTCTTTCCTCTGTTATCCCCCCTCCTCCCTCTCCTCTGGTCACTGTCAGTTTGTTCTTTATTTCCAAGTCTCTGGTTCTATTTTGCTCATTTGTTTGTTTTGTTGATTATGTTCCACTTATAGGTGAGATAACATGGTATCTGTCTTTTACCACCTGGATTATTCTATCACTACATATTATTTTATCTCCAACTTAAATATCTGGACTTTATTCTTGCCCTTACATGGCCTAAGAATTTTCTGTTAAATATTATCAATTAAGAGTGTCCTATTATAGCCCTGGTTGGTGTTGCAGGCCAGGTCCCCAGTGGGGGCCGCGTGAGAGGCAACCACACATTGATGTTTCTCTCCTTCTCTTTCTCCCTCCTTTCCCTTCTGTCTAAAAATAAATATAATAAATAGAAAATCTTAAAAAAAAAGAGTGTCCTATTACATTAAATTGCATTAGTGTTGTTTCTGCCCATCTCTATAGTAAAATTGGACCTGACTCCATCTTACCTTTTCTCATAATTGTTAACTGATATTCTGTAGCATGAACTGACTTCATCTTCAGGACCTGCGGTATCTCCATACCAAATTTAAAGGTCCCAACCATTTGTTTATGCTCTCCATTGTGTCCACACTATTCAGTCCATCCTTAAGAACCCTCCCCCACCATATTCCTCAAAATACCTTTAAGTTCATGATCCATGTGGCACAAATAAGGACATATAAATGAGAAAATGATCTTGTTTGAATTTAACTTTGGCAAAATTAGGTTGGAGACAATAAGATTTAAAAATAGGGAGTTTCCACCCTGGCTGGTGTAGCTCAGTGGATTGAGCGTGGGCTGGGAACCAAGGGGTCCTGGTTCGATTCCCAATCAGGGCACATGCCTGGGTTGCAGGCCAGGTCCCCAGTGGGGGCCATGTGAGAGGCAACCGCACATTGATGTTTTTCTCCCTCTCTTTCTCCCTCCCTTCCCTTCTTTCTAAAAATAAATAAATAAAATAAAATGAAAAAAGGGAGTTTCCTTAAGTAGTACCTGCCTCTTAGTGAAAATAGGTTATTCTTTAATAGTTTAGTGTCAAATTTATCCTTCTTGTAATAGACATCTAAGTTTCCCACTTTGACAGAGGAAAGAAAATTGTAGATGGCTCATGGGCAGTGGCGTCTGTGGCAGTAGAACCTAAGATGACAATGTTGAAGTTCACTTAATCTGTGATTCTAGGAAACATGGTGGTTAATGACACTCTCCCACCTTTTTGTGTTCCTGGACATGCCTGACTATAAACACGAACACTTCTTCATATGACTTCCATAAAATTCATGAATGTTCCATTTGCTTACCTATAAGGCCAAGCACAAACCTACAAACTCCCACTTATTGTCTGGTAGATGAATAGCTGAATTGCTTTGGCTTCACTGATTAGTCAGAAGTAAAAGCTTGTCAACTGAATGCTTGGGAAAGATTCTCTTCCATCCTCCATGTCCCTGAATTTTGACCCATCCTCAGCCTGAGCCAGTTTAACAACCCTTCCATAATGGACCCTTTTCAGAGTAGGCTGGCTTTCAGGGTAAAATATTCTCTGACCTGCTGTCTTATCTTATCCTGCTTTCTTCCTTATCCCACTTCCCCAAACCCAGTTTGCTAGCCTTCGACATTCTTCTTCATAAAACAAAAGCTTGTTTTCTGACCTTTGCAAGGCTGACAGATCTCTTGGTCAGAACATTCTCCCTCTTGCAATAGACTCTGTTCCCTATTGCAAGAGTTCCTTTCCCTTGTTTTTCAGTAAACCCTTTGAATAAAGTCTATCTTTACCTAGGCAGAGTTTGTTTTCTATTTGACATGTTTGGTTGCTATGATATATCAAGATTGGGCCATACCTATAGATTCCCACCATCCCTATAGCGGTTATAGTGTCCTATGAATACCTTGAAGTCCTTTGCTGCTAGGGAATTTGAGCTAGATTTTCATTGAGTTGACTTTCTTGAACAAGTGTTTCAATGATCTTGTCTGCTGAAGCATGGTAGGTGTTATTACTTCGATTTGTTTTCTTTCTTTCTTTTTTTGCAAAGAGACTATTTTGTGCCCTTTCCTTGAAGTCTCTTCTGTTTTTCATAGGTTCCTCACACCTGGAAATCCTGTAGGGCTCTCTCTCTACTTCTTTAACGCAGAGATTTCTAAGGAGTTTCCTTGGCTCTCTATCCCAGAAATTTAGTGAGAAAATTAATCAAATGGAATTCTCCCCCAGCTTCTTTAAAGTTTGTTTCCCCCTTTCACTCAACTATCTGATAACCCCATGGGTGACTCTCGCTCTTGCTCTTACCTCGTTCTTCTTCTCCTGCTGACTAAATGCTTTGTTATTACAGAACTAATGTAGTGTGATATTTCCAGTAATGGCAAATCTTTACTAAAGTCAAATAATGTTAAAGTCAAAGTTAAATAAATTATCAATTCAAATAATGTCTTTTGGAAACTCAGGATGTCCCTAAACTGGCTCAACTAAGCCTCTACTTTCCTATTATCTTTCCTTCCTCCCATCTTCCATCTTTTCCTCAGCTGCCTTTAATCCTTATATCTTAACCTTTTCCACCTCCACTTACCCCACCCCACTCTCCATCTTTGCCACACCTTTTATTCCCACTTGAGCCCCTCAATTCCCTATAGTCATTTGAGTTTAAGGGCTCTTTTTCTAGTAAGTGTTCTTCACAGGCTCAAGAATCCCAAGAGCAATCAAAATAAGCTAAGTGAACTGGTTGAAGACAGGCCAGATGTTTTACCTCTTACATGGGCTTTGCAGACACCAAAATGGCCTCTTGGTTTCTTCCTCTCAATTCTTTGCCCAAAATTTAGTCCATATTCTCCATAAGATTATACAACATGACAATAAAACTCATAGATTTCTTCCACAATTGTTGGTGGGGAGCAGGTAAATACACTGTCCCATCTTCTAGAAAAATATTGCTGGTATAAATGAAGAGACGAGAAAAGGACAAGAGTCAGCTCTTTTATAAACCAGAGAATTATGCCATTTATATTTATACCTAAAACATAGATAATATTTTAGAATTGAAACCATAAATTATTTTTGTATGTCTGTGTGTATATGGGTGTGTATACAATACATATATCTAGTATTTTCCTACCTTTAAGTGATATTACCAAATTAGATTATGCCACTCCTTCAAAGAAATATTAAAGCACTTATATAAATTGAATATCCTTAAACTTCCCAGAAAGTAATGAAATTGAAACTTATTCTGAAAGACACTTATTTCAACAGTAATTCTGTTTGTAGTACATTAAATTACAGATAGCATCCAAGGTTTTAGTAATTTAAAACCTTAGACTTATGCTAAATTAAATACATATAGTATACAGTATATGTTTTAGTTAAAAAGAAAAAAAAGAGTACTTCTTCCCCTAAAGTTAAATACCTTTTTATTCCAGAACAAGAAATATAAAAGTGTAGAAAAAATACCTGAAGGGATATAGAGAGTGAAACAGGATTTGCAGAAAGCTAATTTTATTTGCAAGGGTCACAGTTTGCTAAGATTTGAAGTTTTGATGGGTTTATTGCTAAGGTTTTAAAATGAGATTTCATAATAAACATTATATTCATAGAAAACTAGAGCTTGCTTTTCTCTCTGTTAAAATAACAAGAATTTCTTGAGTAACTGATCTCTTCTTAATAAGATTTTGTAAAAAGCTTTTTGTTTTTTGTTTACACTGTGAAGTATGTGCTTGGAAAGTAAGATTCTATGTTTTATCAAAACAGTTTCTTGTGACTTATGTTGATTTTATCTTGTCCTGGATTATGTCAGAAAACAAAGTCTGCACTTTTCAAACCAAGGTAATGCCCTGGCTGGCGTGGCTCAGTGGGTGAGTGCCAGCCTGTGAAAATCAAAGGGCCACTGGTTCAACTCCCAGTATACCACACATCCCTGGGTTACGGGCCAGGTCCCTGGGGAGGGGAGCTGAAGGGGCAACCACACATTGATGTTTCTCTACATCTCTTTCTCCCTCTCTTCCCCTCTCTAAATAATAAAGAAATAAAATCTTAAAAAAAAACCAAGGTGATTTTTTTTTCTTTCTTTTTTTTCTTTTACAATTATGCTTCCACCTTTACAGATTTTTTAGTGTTTTCAATTGTCACTTTGGTAACCCTATATAACCACTGTTGTCATTTTATCTTCCCAAAATCAAATTGAAAATGATAATTTCTGCACCTAGTATTGTCTTTGATATTTCTTAGAGGGTCCCTGGAAAATCACACAGGGTGTGTTCTTTCACTTTACAAGAAGAAAAGTGCTGAAAATAATTAGTTCAACTGATATTAGATGCATGAGAAGTATCAGATCAGAAGGGGTGCTTACTTTCCCTAGGTTAAATTTGTATGGGTAAAATATTATTGTTACCAAACTGCAAGTGGGGTCCTGCTGCCTGCCACCACCCTGCAGGAAAAATTCCAGAGGCAAAGGTTTGCTGATAAGGAAAGGAGTCTTTATTCAAATGCTACACAATTTTGGAATAACAGCTTTCCACATGCATTAGTTACATAAGACTATCATTTAATGCTAAAATCTTTAACTCTTGAGTTACCCTATCATTCGCCCTGTTGTTTTTGATCATCTTGTTTCTATAGGATTAGTTTACAAACTAAAACAACATAAGATACAAAAGCTACACAATTTTGGAAGAATGACAGTTTTGCCTCAGATCCCGTCCTTTCTGGAACACCCAAAGAAGAACAAACCTGCCACTCTCTGCCAGGCCAGCCTGACCCTAGGCTGAACCTGGAGTTACTTCTATTGTCCAAAATACCACCCAGAGGCAGCTGCAGCTCAATCACCCAGGCATTCTCTAGGAAGAGAGCAAGAAAGCCACGCTCTGCCCTCCTTTTATTTTAAATCTTCTCTCTTTTTTTAATTGTATTTTATTGACTATGCTATTACAGTTGTTCCATTTTTTTCCCCTTTGCCCCATTCCCTCAGGCAATTCCTACAGCATTGTTCATGTCCATGGGTCATGCATATAGGTTCTTTGGCTATTCTATTTCCTGCACCCTACTTTACACCCCATGGCTATTCTGTAACTACCTACTTGTACTTTTTAATCCCCTCACCTCTCCACCCATTCCTCCAAATCCCCCTCTCATCCCACAGCCTTATCCATGATTCTGTCTCTGTTCATCTCGTTTGCTTAGATTTTTAGATTCAGTTATTGATAGATGTGTATTTATTGCCATTTTATCATTCATAGTTTTGATCTTCTTTTTCTTAAATAAGTACCTTTAAGAAAAGAGTCACTTTATTTTAAACCTCCTGGCCCATACATAATTCCATGCACTCCAGAGGTGTTCAGCTGATGTGGACTCTGACCAGTGGGGTCTGTGTGTTGTGAATGTGATGAACAAATTCACATGGACTGTAGAAGTCCTGTGGAGAAAAAGGGACAGCATAGTTGCTCTCTGAGTGAGAGAGTGCCCCGACTCCTGCCTGGCTGGCCAGGCTTTTA
Source organism: Micronycteris hirsuta (assembly GCA_004026765.1). Taxonomy (NCBI): domain Eukaryota; kingdom Metazoa; phylum Chordata; class Mammalia; order Chiroptera; family Phyllostomidae; genus Micronycteris; species Micronycteris hirsuta. The sequence continues at coordinate 69,125 of PVJI01006020.1, read as the reverse complement.
TTGCTTTTCTGGGTATATTACATCAAGGATGGTCCTCATTTACTATGCACAGGTTCATTTTAAGTGATTACCTTTTACAGATAACAAAGGAGAAGATGGTGCTAATTACTTCAGAGAAAAGGATGTTTGCAAATGCAAGGGGAAAAGTGGTTGAACTGGTTACACTCCATCCTTGGAAGGTTTAGCACAGACTTTAGGAAGTTACTTTAAAGATATGTAGTAAGCCCCGGCTGGTGTAGCTCAGTGGATTGAGCGCGGGCTGGGAACCAGAGGGTCCCGGTTCGATTCCCAGTCAGGGCACATGCCTGGGTTGCGGGCCAGGTCCCCGTGAGGGCCATGTGAGAAGCAACCATACATTGCTGTTTCTCTCCCTCTCTGTCTCCCTCCCCTCCCCTCTCTCTAAAAAAAAAAAAAAAAAATCTTTAAAAAAAAAAAAATAAAGATATGTAGTAAACATTTGTTGCCTCAATTCAGGGTGAGGGAATTTTAGCAAAAAGCAAGCCTCAAAGCAGCCTAGGTACAATGCAGGCTTGATTCCCCATGGGAAAGAGGATCCGTGGACGTGGTTCCTGTGTGCCAAATCACTCCTGCCGGTTTTCCGAATCGGGGCCTGGACTACATTCGCCATTGCCATGTGGATTGGTTCCCTATATTCAGCTGCTCAGTCCTTCCCCTCCTAGACTGTTTACCATTGTCTCAGGCAACCTCTTCCTACAGCCCTTCCCACCTCCTTCCCAGTGAACTAATCAGATCTCTCTGTATCATTATTAATATAAATATTTCAGAAATTGTATGACAATGGCCTTGTTGCCCACACATTTTTATTTACAAGAGTCCTGATGTTGTTCTGCCTAACATTAGACAATAGTAGAGTGTTTTCAGTCATAAATTCAGTTATTTTTCTAAACGTTGCGTGCCACAGGAACAACCAAATTTCCTTTTCAGTTGACTTACTTTTGTAATAAACTTTTGTCATTTAGAAATAGAATTTTCTTATTTTGCTCTGATATTTCCATAATTGTTTTTTAATTAGACACAAGCCAGAGCCCTTCATCTTCAACAACAAAAAAAGGACTTGGTCAGAGACACATGGTTAGTACTATACCAGATAATTTTGAACACAGGTTTCTGGTGGTGCATGTTAAATAACTGAGATCCTACCACTGGACAGAATCAAGATGCCTAGAATTCTAATGTGGAGGCTGATGGATTCATTAGACTGTCAGTTCAAAATGGTTGAGGCAAGAATTAATTGCACAGGACTAAATACATTGATGAGGGATGATTATGGGTTTGTTTAGAATATAGCTGATGCTTTAATGCTCAACTTTCTGGAAATAAAAAAAAAAAAAAAAAACCTCTTTCTCTCTTTTCTGAAGCTTTCTATAACTCATACCAATTTAAGATACCACAATTTTGTAAATAGAAATGAAACATTGTTTTCTCCTTGCCTGATCCCTCCAGAATTTAAAGTCTCTTATATTTTTATTCACATGGTAATAAAATTATTTTCATCAGTTCACTAAGAATTAGGACTCCTTGTTAACAGAACACAACTGAAAACATTGGTTATGGAACCAAGGCTTTGAGTGAAATTCCTCATTGTTAATGATATATGATTCAGATACAACTAGACATGTTTAAAAAACTTGGTTGACTTCGTGGAGTCAATGTTTATAAAGCTCTTCTGGAAAAACTGGCTTGGATTCTAGCTTAAAAGTTTCACAGCCTAACAAATGATTAAGGAAGTAAATTCCTGGCAGGCTCAGGGACTGTAGGATATTTTGAGGTAATTGAGAAGAAACAAATTTATCCATATTGAGAAATAATGCTAGTAAAATCTAGCCTCAAGAGAGTTTTAAAAATCTAATCTGAGTTTCTTTATGAAAACTTCTAGTAAAACACTTTTTAACAGCCTATGCGTTAAATTATCATTCTTGCTATACTTACATAAATAATCACTCCAAATCTGATGAGATCGGCATTATTTTGTGATCAAGAATAATCTTTCTTTAGTGTTATCTTTGATTAAACAATGGTTACGGAGATGACTATAAAGAGAAATGTTGCATTTCAGTAAAAAATTATAAAACACACTAGTAGATTCCTATATTCTGGCTCTGTTCATTGTCTTTGAGCTATTTACCCTCTTCTCTTTGTAATTTGCAGGTAACTAATAGATGTGAAAGAAGAGTTTGCTACCTACCTATAAACAGGATCGAAATTTGTTATCTTGTACATACTGTCGATCCTTACAAAAATTTCAATACTTGGCTACAACCTCCCAAATAAACATTATTAATTTTTCTCTCTCCTTGCCAACTCTGGACACAGAACTAAAACCTGACTGCCTAGATCCTTATAGAAACTTTAGGTTACCTATAGTTCAAATTTCCCCTCAGATCTGAAGAAGTACTCTAAATTAATGTCTAAGGAGTTTTAGTATACTCCACAAAGGATTTGTTACTACAGCTGGCCAAGTGTGGGCTGGATTTCTCCCTGGAATAGCCGCTGCCTAGGTCGCTGAGGGATTCTGGTAAATGCTCAGGTCACGTACACCATAGTGTCAGAGGTAACCATGGCTGTGGAAACATCACTGAAAGCTTCAGCCTTTTAGCTTTCATGACTCAAAGAACTGCGCTGCATAATAAAAATATTTTAATCCACTGACCTCTTAAACTTTAATAAAAACTTTGACGTTAATATTTCTATTTTGAATTTTTGCCATCTCTGTTTTTAAGATGCTTAAAGAAACCAACATATGTGACAACTTTTCAGTAGATGGCTTGGATGATTTTATAGAAACAATGTCAAGTCGACCCGAATCCTCAGGAAACTATTTCTTACACTGTTCCTCACTTGGGAGATCTTCAGTCCTCCGAGTTGTTCAGCAAAGAAGGCATATCATTATTCTTGAAAAAAAAAAAAAAAAAAAAGAAGAAGAGTCTGTGTTGGAGGTTACCTAAGACTTGTGATTCTGGAAAACAGGGAGAGTTAATGAAATCCCCCCACTGTTTTGTATTTGGAAAAGGCTTGCTGCAAATAAACTCTCTTCTCCTGGTGACTTAGATAAGACTCAGGGACACCCCCTTGGTTAAGCATGACAAGATCAAACACAGGCCTACAATTCTCATTCTTTGCTTCATGAATGAATAGCTGAACTCTTTTGTTCTCATTGTTCATTTGTAACAAAATACTTGTAAATCAAACTTTACTTAAGATTCTTTCTTCTTCCAGACTCCTGAATTTTGACTCACCTTCAGTCTAAGGCACCATACAATCTCTCCTTAATTCTCCTCCCCTAAAGTAGGTTAAGCTCAAGATAAACAATTTTTTGGTCTACTATCTCATCATGCCACCTTTGCTTATTCACTTCCCTAAGCCTGCTTTTTTCTAGACTTGATTACTCCTTAAAAAAGAAAAGCTCTTTCTTTTCTTCCTAATGAGGGGGATTTTTCTTCCTATCAAGCATTTTCCTTATTAGTAATTCTTAGGATTGCATATGGCTTCAACATGGGCCTGGGCCAATGGCTTTTGAAGTTTTTTCAGCTGCAAAATTCTTTGAACAAATAATGAACATAGGAATTCACTGTGTATAACTGCAATAGAGACTGGTTATACGTGAGTTTCAGGCTCCAAATCATCAATAAAAGGTGAATTTTGAATAATCATAACTATCCTTGACATCTCTTACAAAGGTCTGCTTTTTAGATCACAACATAATTTCTTAGTAAGCTCCAGAGCCAAATTTTCCTACATCATTTAATAGTTCGCATTTCTTTGGTTGTGAGCTAGTGGATGGCTCGCATTGAAAGGCCGTGTGAAAAATATATTTCTTCAAATTCTAGAACCACACACAATTAAGATACCCACAGAATAAACAGTACGCAGTAGTTTACACCAACAGGCTACCAGTATTTCTCACTTCGCTCTGGGTAGGTGTTCATGTGACTATCCACAGTTTAATTTTAGTACATTTAATGAATGTTTTGATGTGGCCCACTCTACTGAAAGCTACTTTTGTTGAAATAAGTTAGGTATAGGTTAGAGCTGCACTCACATCACTTTCTTGCCTTCTCTTAACTTCAAAGAATCCCTTAATTCTTCTGAGCATTAATTCATACCCCTAATGGAGCCTAGCCACCCATTGATCCTTTGATATTACTTTTCAAATATGGAGACAAAAGGCATTCTGCCTTCTCCATTATGTTCGTGTGTTATCTTTCTCAAGTCATGTGAGCTTCATTATACACTAAACTCTCTATTGGTGCAACTTTGGGGGCTTGTTGAAAACTGCTTTAAATGGGCTTGTTATTGAATTAGAAATAGGTGAAACTTTCACGAGGGTAAAGTTCTGGGACACTGAATCAAATCAAACCCGAAAAAACACCACTCTGAAAACTACTAATTGTCTTGCTAAATTTTTGTACCATGTTTGTAAACTAAGACCCATTTAATTTTTAAATAAATCCTATAAAAACATAGTTCCATCAATGGAAAATAGTCTCTAATATGCCTTATGCCTTTTAGTAAATCTCTAGACACAAATGTAGATCATTTTATTTAAAATTCTGCCTTCTCATCCTGGACTAAGACATCCAATTAGGCCTCTTAAAAACTATCTAAACATTCTTGGATTATATCCTGATTGGGATGCTTCAAATGCTAATTCCCCTAATGACTAGAATAAAGTTAATTTATTCAGAATTATTTTAAAGTGACTCACAGTCAAAAGAATAGGCCAGGGAAACTAACAGAGTTAACTGATGTCCCAAGTGCCATAGAATTATTTAGCAGGCATAGTGACATAGCTTCCAATTATATCTAGAAAAACATTTGGTCTAGCCTTTTCATGTATTGATTTGGTTATTTTCAAACATGTACTTCTCTATAGAGTAAGGAATAGAGTCTCACTAGCAAGAACCTCTGCCCAGGGATCTTTTCAATACACAGGTTAAATATCTTTTTTCTGAAATCTTGTTTGCACCTCAAAACCTACAGTTTATTTTAATTCTAAAGTGGATTAGACTTTTAAAAAATTCAAAATTTTGATAAAATAAATTAACAAAGGTAAATTTAAAAAAACTACAAAATAACCATACCTCCACCTTTCTCTCTGGTAAAATTATCCTTTAAGAGTTATAATGAAATTTTAAGTGTTCTCGTCAGTCTTTTGCAAAGTACCTCTCTAGTTTTTTATCACTTATATTTTTATTAATGATTTATTATATGATTTCAAATTATTGTATACTCTGATTTGGTTCATGAGTACCTATGAAGGATACTTTACTAATTTAGTGAAGCATAAATTAATTCATGTTTCTATAAACTAAATAACTCATTTTAACTTGTATATGTTGTTTCATATTTTGTAATACAAGAATTTTTGTAATTTAAGAATTTTTAAAAATTATCATTGATAACTTGAATATAGAGATGATGATTATTTTAACATGTCAAAATTGCTACAAATGTCTCAAAATATTATGTGCTAAGAGAACAGAAGAGAATTCTACATTTGGAACTGGGAGAAATAATGAAGTCTACAATATGGTCCATGAGAACTGCTGATTTCTAAGTAAACATTATAAAACAAATTAACGAATATTTTAACAATTTTAATGCAATGAAGTTTGATCTGTGAGAATATATTGAACATACACACACAGATTTCACTGCTTAATAAGGCAAATATTTCCTGGGAAACGATATATATATACACATATATTTTTTCTACATGCATTATTTATTACCAGATAAGAAAGATCAGCATACTTTGAAGAAGCTCATAATAGTGACAGGGCGCTTGGGAGCAAATCAACGGCTGTTTTAATGATTGTTTTCCTTGAGGGAAAATGTATTTTAGTTTGGAGACCTAACTTCATTGTACTTCAATACATACTGAGTAAAATATACTTTTTCCGTCATTATTGTGTTTATAAAAGCTTTTTGTTGTTTGTACTCCAAAGTCGTTTGGTTGAAAATTTTTCTTTTTGTGATGTATTCTCTGATAGTAAAAGTTAAAGCACTCAGTAGCATTTGTAGACTTTCAAATTTTAACTAAATTTTTAAAGAGGAATATGCCTAACTATATGGTTAATGATTCTGAATTATTATCATACATCAATCATAAGTTGGTATGAATACATTTTTTAAAACTAAGAACACCAATCTCTCCTCATAGATATTTCACACTGTTCACAGGGAGATTTTAATGGTTTAATTTCACTACAATGATCACTCCTAGAGCTTTTCAAGCCTGTTGAGTTTTTCTTTCTGTTATTTTATTTCTATAAAGATATTTCTAGAAGGAGAAGCAGAACAAATTAATATTTGAGTTATTATTGCTATCATACTTGGTACTATAATAAATGAACTCTTACAAATGCTTAGCTAATCAATATTAATTGTTTGTAAATACTTTTAAATATATTTATTTTTCCTAGGCATTTGCCTTGCTCACTAATGCTAACAATGTAAAAGAAATGTCACACTTGCCCAAGATATTAAGTACTATATTTATCTAAAAAAAAATCTAAAATTCATAAATGAGTGGTGTAGGTCCATCATGCTATGTGCTCATACACACATACACGAAGTTGACTCTCTAAAGCCAAAAGAAAGAAGATACATTGTTAGTCTTCTGTTTCTCATTTCTAATTATGTTTTTGCTACTTTTACAGAGATATGTTTATGAAAATCATGGCTAGGTTTTCAGTGGAATTGAAGCAGGCCATATATACACAATAACTGATTTATGTAATAATTATAAGGGATTATATAAAGTATATTGATTTGCATAATTCTGGGTCAAGATGTCTTTCAGACCAAACTAAATTCTATTTCTCATATTAATAGTTGTTATCAGTTCAATAAATATGATTGAAATTATGGAAATGAGACAAAACTGCTATTTTGTTAGTGATATATAAAGACTCTTGCTGGACTCATATTTGTTAAAATAAGGATCAGTAGATTAACAATACAAGAGTGTTAACTGCAACTGGTCTGAAATATAGCAAATGCTCTGTAAATAATAACTATCATTACATTACCAAGTTATGTTCTTTTTTTCTGGTTTATTTATACATTTAATTCTTAAATGCTACTTACAGTTGCTGTTTTTATCCAAATTTAGACAGATTTTAATGCATTAAAATAATTGCATTTGTTTTCTACTACTGCTGTAATAAGTTACCACAAACTTAATACTTTTAAAACAACACACATATGTTTTGCTTCTGCAAGTCTGAACTCCAACATGGGTCTCACTGGGCTAGAATCAAGGCTTTGGCAGAACAACATTCTTTTCTGGAGACTCCAGGTGACAATCTTTTTTATTTTTTTGAGTTCCCAGTCTGCATTTCTTGGCTGTGGTGACCCTCCTCCATCTTCCAGGAAGCCAGCAATAGTGAAATGAGTTCTCTTCCACGTTCATTCTCTCCTCCTTACTACATCCCGTCTCTCTAACCCAGCTGGGAAGAAGTCTTTACTTAAAGCTCATAGGATTAGATTGGGCCCATCCAGATTATCTAAAATAATCTCCCATTCTCAAATTCAGTACCTTTAACCAACTGTCCATATTCACAGGTTCCGGAGTTAAGGTATGGACATCTTTGGGGGCCATCGTTCTGCCTACTATATAAAACCCCTTTAATATATTTTTATTTTTTAGATATTATGAATTTTAGTTAAGTTTTAATTATATCAGATTCATTGGTGACCCTGAATATATTTCAGCACAATTTTCCTTGAAATAAACTAGCTATTGCCTTTCACCAATTATTATGGAGATCAACAGCAAAGCAATAGAAACGCGTTCTGAACGAGGTCTCTGGCCCTTCTATTTAACCATGCCCCTCTTTATCCTCACTCCAGTTTCCTTGATACAGGCCCTCACTCTTTCTCGCAGGGACTCAGTAAAACAACCCGCTCTGTTCTTTTCTCTGCTTTTGTTTTCAACCATTTTGTTTTCAAGTTAGCCTTTTCCCCATACATTAGTATTGCCTAAAATCAAAGACTTATCATGCTATTTTCCAATTTTAATCACTTCATGAGTACCCTGGAACAAATGAAAAGCTCATATTCCTTAATATTACAAACACGTTCCTTCAAAATTTTGTCAAAATATGTTCTCCAGACTCATCGGTAAGCACTGTCATCTTCGCAGCTGTCAGTCTGGGGAGGAGGAGATGAGGATACTTGAAAGAAGGTGAAGGAATTAGTTAAAGAACATATATGAATGACCCATGGACATGGACGATGGGGTGGGGGATGGGCTGGGTGGAAAGGGGCAAAAGGGAAAAATCGGGACAACTGTAATAGCATAAACAATAACACATTTAAAATATTTTTTTAAAAAGCACTCTCATCTTAGCTACATCAGTCTCCACATTCCCACGTTCCTCACCATCTTTTCAATCCCTGCTCTCTATTAATATATTTTTTCTCATTTTTATTTGCATTAATTTTTCCCTTTCTGGTATAATACTGCAAAATTTTACTCACTCACCTAAGATGTTCAATATGTGTTTAGTAAAGTTCATCCCATTACTTTGATCAAAATTACTATACTCTCTTCTATGATCCTATAGTGCTTTGTTCATATGCTATTGCATTATCCCATTCACATGGCAATCATAAATTTACTTTCCTGTCTTCTCTCCTAGAATGTGTGATTCATTAAATCAGGGACATGTTGTCCATAGTCATCTGCATCTTCTGTTTTTTTTTTTTTTTTTTTTGCTTGTTTAACAAATATTTTTAAGTGACTAGCTAAAAGAATAGGCTGTGAATTCATATAGGACTGCATAATAAGTCTGATATATAATGCATGGTGAAAGATTATAATTTATCAATGAGCAAGTCTTTAGCTTTCTCTGTTACCATTTACTTTGAAGAGTTTATGAGTCAATCAGTTGTAGGTACAGGCCAACAATAATGAGGAACAGCAAAATAAATTGTCAAAAATTTTTGAAAATTACTTGTTGTATTTGCTTTATTAGTAGATATGACTTTTGCTTTGAAGTAAACATAATGTTTATACATATTTCTACCCAAGAGATAGCTCTTCAAGTCAAATAATTATATATTCCTTTTTTTAAACATTTTTTAATGTTGATAATTTCTCAGTCTTTATCAACATTTTTTTTAAAGATTTTATTTTTATTTATTTTTAGAGAGAGGGGAAGGGAGGGAGAAAGAGAGGGAGAGAAACAGCAATGTATGGTTGCCTCTCACATGGCCCTCACGGGGATCTGACCCGCAACCCAGGCATGTGCCCTGACTGGGAATCGAACCAGGACCGCTTGGTTCCCAGTCCGCACTCAATCCACTGAGCTACACCAGCCAGGGCTCCTTTTTGACTCTATGCAAGAAAAATAGGTGGTTTATATATAGTACATGCTTTAAAGTCAGTTAAATGTTATAGGTGAATTCTGTTTTACCAACATAGCCATCAATATAATTTCAACAGCATCATATATATTACATATTTGAGGTTATTTCTAAATATTACTAATCAGTAATTCGTGCCACAGGTAATTAACTCACTAAAAGAGATGTAACTTTGTGATAAATTTAGTACCTAATAATAGAAACATGACTCTCAAACAAATAAAATGGTTCCAATGATGATAGTAGAGTTCTTTTTTACTTCTCTGTGACAGTGAAAAGTCAATATTTACCAATTTAAATTTGCCTTTTCACTTGATAAAGTGAGTATGAAAACCAGATTAATCATAAAACCTCTATGTAGTGATCATTCTGGGTATAAATGAGACCCAGAGAAGTTGTTACAAGCTATGCAAATTTAAGGACTGTTGGAGTGAATAGCAGAGAGAAGTCTAGCCTGGGAATCATCTAAGGTTGCAGAGTTTATTGGTTTATTTCTCATTTGAAAATCAATCAGCTATGCTAGTGGCCTTGGATAAATTAGTAGAACTTTCTGGGTGAAATATGTAGGATTGAGCAAATATTCTACACATTTCCCTTCAGTATTATTAATTAGAGCAGTCTTTTTAAGTCTGTAAAATCAGTTACAGTTAATCATTCACAGTAAAAAAATTGTTTTTTTTAAAAGATGATTAATTATACTACCAAAAAGAGCATGCACTCAGATTAAAGTGAATGATGCATCCCTTCCTTTCTTCTGCACTTGCTTCCTCCTCTTCTTTCCTCCCTCCATCTCTTCTCTCTCTTCCCTTCCTTCTGAATTAGATAATTTATAATGAGGATTTAAAATATATGAGAAAAGACTAAATGCATTTTATAGCATAAATATTGAACATGATGATTTGACATATTGTGTACCAAAAGCAAGAGTAAAGATCACACAACTTCCTATGAATAGAAAAGAATTGTTTTAAATACCACATGATAACATTATTTTTTCTAAACTAAATGAGGAACATTTCTCATGCAGGTCTTCATATAAAGTTTGAGAATGACAACAAAATATTGAAAACTATCCATTACAGGCATTTGCAATTTAATTAATGCTGAAGACATTTTTTTAATAAACACATCAACTCAGTATAAAAGCCAGGAGCAAAATTTTAAATGATTGTTTTGTGAATATAATTTTTTAGAGAGCATGCATACTATTAGATGAGAATACTGTTTTCTGGAATCTAAACTATAACATCAGTTATCAGTAATCCTAGTAATCAGTTCCATTTTTATTTTTTTATAACTTTTATATTCCAGATATGCAGAAATCACCTTAAAAATAAAGGTTCCATATTACTTGGTGAAAAAAAAAAGCTGTGTAAAATAATTTTTACACTTGATACTTTTTAAACATCATATCTTTAAAGCATGAAATATTACACATTTCTTTATCTGAGTCACACTTTATGACTTGAATTCTTTGGAATATGTGATATTTTATACACTTATTCTTCTAGGTCCATAAAGCAATACTACTGGTACAAACTAGCCCCGAGACTCCTTTTAAGACTGAATTGGGAAAATCAATTAAGTAGTTACTGCCTACAGAATATCCTACATTATTCATTCATAATTCAATATTTCAGATAAATCTTTTTCATCTGCTTCCCTTTTATAAATCCTTATATTGCTTTTAAAAATGTCTAGAAAATAACATATTTTTCTTATGCACATTTGTTCATGTTATTTTTCTGATTCTAATTAGAAATAAACATCTATATTTCAGCTTGAAAATGTATGAATTTTATCCAAACACATATTTCTCAACAAAATGTAATAAATAGTAGAATGACTTAGTCACATTGAATTTATTCTGGAATCCAGATATTAACAACACAAGCAAAATTTCTACACACTCTCAAATAAGAAATTGATGAAAGTCATTAGTTGAACCTGTTAAGTCAGCTCTATTTACCTTCAATCTTTACTAACTTGCCAACTTTTTAAAACCAAAAATGTTAGGGTGGTCGATGACTTGAGCTGTGGAAGAATTCATGAAAAGAAGAAACCAGAGAGTAAAGCTTTAACTCACTCTCCAAAAGAGGAAAAGGGTTTGGTGTGGAGAGACACACCAGCAATGAGGGATGAAGCTTTCAGTTTTCAATGGATAACAATTGGATTATAAAAGGGTAGGGGGGTTGCTATTGTCTCCTGGGCTGTTGGGTGCATTGTGTGGTTTTGTATAAACTGCAGTCTGCACTAATGTTATCTTTCGCCTGCGGCTGTTGTGGGTGGTTAGTCACGGTCTGTTCTTGCTTCCTGGTAATTCCAGTCCTGGGGATGTACACTTAGAAGAGGAAATGGCAGTCATGTTGAACAAGCTGTAGGACTGCCTGGCAAATGCTGCTACAATAGCAGATAGTGTTGACTTTAACCTTTCAAAAAACACTTCAGCCCTGGCTGGTGTAGCTCAGTGGATTGAGTGCGGACTGGGAACCAAGCAATCCCTGTTTGATTCCCAGTCAGGGCACATGCCTGGGTTGCGGGCCAGGTCCCTGTGAGGGCCATGTGAGAGGGAACCATACATTGCTGTTTCTCTCCCTCTCTTTCTCCCTGCCTTCCTCTCTATAAAAAAATAAATAAAAATAAAATCTTAAAAAAAAAAAAAACAAAACTTCAGTAGACATTTTTATCTTTATGTTCTCTAACAATAAACTATACTTCCTTTCAAAATCATTCCAAAATTGTTAGTGTTCTCAGAATATAAAGGTCTTTTTACCTCAGTCTAAATTCTACACCTTCTGCATATTTTGTGCTTGTGAATCTTATGGGCATGTTTTTGCCAGAACAATGTGAAGAAATGTATTCAACATTTAATTGCATATAGCTTATATTTGTTGTTTTAAAAATATATACTTTTTCATTTTAGAATAGATTAAAATTTTAAAGAAATGCAGTTTGAATTGTCAACATGCACAATATATTCCTTTTACTCTATTAGTATGTTTTATAACTATTTGTAAATACTGATTCTTTCTTGTAAATAATTCAATCCTTTGCTTTCTTGAAAAGATAATGCCAAGCACTAGCCAGGTAACTCAGCTGGTTAGAGCATTGTCCCAACATGCCAAGGTTGTGGGTTCAATCCGCAGTCTGCGCACATGCAAGAAGTAACCAATGAGTGCATAGATAACTGGAAAAACAAATCAACACTTCTCTCTCTCTAAAAATCAGTAAATTAAAAAATAAAAATATAATGCTGATAAATACTATGCTAATTTAGTTGATATAACCCTTTCAAGTTCACTGTAACATACAAAATCCCTTTAGCCAATATTGATAAAAATGACTTCTGCTTATAATTTCAATTAATTATTTATAGCTTTTGTCTATAAATTTTCATTTATTCTCTGGTGGAACAGGATTTTATATCAATTATTAACAGAATAAGATTGAGAAGAAAGATAAATATATTTTAATATTATTAAAATTCTTAATTATTTCTTATAAAATTTCAGCAATTATCAGCATTTTCAGTTTTAATGTCTACATGACAAAATGAGACTGAAAATTGGAGACAGAATAAAACTGCATTACCTCTTGGGAATGTGTTTTAATAGATAAAAAAGTATAAATGCTTTAATAAAACATGTCACATAGATATCCAGAATAACAATTGCAAATGCATTTTTTTAAAAGCTGACATTTTACAATCAGAATTTGCATATATGTGGGTTTATAGGCCAAAAGGACATTGTGTTAATCAAAATTCATCAAACAAAATATTTTAAATGAACCTGGTTTTAGTATGCTGCCAGATGACAGAAAGATAAAATCTCCATTAATCTATTTAGGACTTAAATATTGCCCAAATATGAAACTTCAAGGAATATTAGTTTTCAAAAGAATGTGCTGGAGTCAATGCCTCTGGTGGGAAAAAACAGAATTAACAAACAGCAGAATTCAACTCTACATTTACATATATATGTAATCTTACATTTATATATGTAATCTTACATATATATGTAAATCTACATTTACATATATATGTATATCTTATATTCTGGATATTATATATAATATCCAGAATATAAGATAACTATATAAGAAACGTCCAAACCTGTAAGAATTTTTATGACTTTATTTGCACCAGACTGATGACAATTGCCAGGAAGCAAAATCTCAATGGATTAAGAAAGTGCTTCAGAGAATTGCAGCTTTGCACCTTATTTTATACTTTATAATCAAAGGAAAAGACATAAGGAAGGTTACATGAAATTCATTGGTGGTAGGTCGGGAGGCAGGAGAAAGCAAAACAGAATCATCTCTGGGACTGGATAAAAGTAAAATGAATACACATATTTTTTACATTTGTGTTTATAGGATAGTTAACCAAAGTAACATGGCAATACTAACAATGAAGGGATTGGTGGTTTCTGCTCTGGTGCTGTGGCTGTGCTTTGCTGGGAGGAGAGAATAAAATTACTTTGATATGCCAAAGGTATGTTACCTTAGATGCAAAAACACAAGGGACAGGCTCAGTTAAAGTAAAGATTCACTGTCGTTAGGGAAAAATACTGCCCTAGGACATGACTGCTCACCATGACTGCTTTTAGTTAGAAAGTTTTAATTTCAAACCATTCCATGTCGTTACTTTGGGTCTCGCGTCTGGAAGGCCACCGTGCAGTCTTCCCTTGAGCTTGTCAGGTTTAGTATGTGACCCCCGTTTTTTTAAAGATGTTATTTATTTATTTTTAGAGAGAGGAAGGGAAGGAGAGAGAGAAATATTAGTGTGTGTTCACCTCTCGTACACCGGTTATTGAGGACCTGGCACACAACCCAGACCTGTGCCCTGACTGGGAATTGAACCAGTAACCTTTCAGTTAACAGGCTGGCACTCAATCCACTGAGCCACATCATCCAGGGCCGTGACCCCTTTTTTGTCCACAATCATTTAAATTTTAAAAGTTCAGCTTGAAAGTCAAGAGAATTTAAATAAGAAAAAAATCATGTAAAAAACCTAAATAGTATAGAAATGCCCTTATAGAACTTATATAATTAAGTAAGTGAAATGTGAAATTCAGTGAATGGTTCAAAAAATCACATTAAAGCTAGGGAGAGAAATAAGGAGTGAAAGGTACTTAGAAAACTGTTATAACAAGAATGCAGCTCAGAGAAACAAAAATAAATACAGTATGAAACAAAGGTTAGGGGACTTGAAAGGCAGCATGACAAGGTTTTGCATAGATATAATTTGGTTTTCTGAAGAATATTTTGGAGAGAATGGAGCAAAATGAAAAAAAAATATTCAATGATATAATTTTAGTATCAGTAGTTAGGTAGTTATTAATAAGAGAGTGAGAAAAATGAATTACATATTAAACTTAATAAACTGGGAAGCTGAATCAGATATTGGAACAACATTCCAGTAAGCTTGCTAGGAAGCTGTACCATTGACAGACTAATTCACACACTCCAGGGGCCTGCTGCTGAAAAGATTAATCTTCAGAGCGGACTGGAAATGTCCCAGGAGTGCCGCCACCGGTGCAAGACTGTAGAGAGGGAGGAGACGGGCAAATCCCTCCGCTGTCCACGTGCACAATAGAAACCAAATGACATCAGAGGACTTTTGACATGAACAATAGAAATCAAAATGGCACAGGGGGAGGATGTTTTACTTTTGCATATGAGCAGCGAGAACCATAAAGGAACCGGCCTAGCCTGGGAACAACGGAAAAGTGATCAGATTGGCCTAGTGATCAGGGAGGGCTTAGAACCCCCATACATCCCAGAAAGACATTGGTCAGGAGAAGGTCCTCCTCAAGCCCAAGAAAGATCAGGAAATTGGGTTGGATGGTTTGAATGGGTCCTTGATCATGACCAAGAATCAAGAAAATATGCGGAGGATTAACAGAAAGTTTGGAGCAAGTGCTGCTAGACCCTGCCTGTGCTTGGTGTCTTGAGGGTGTGTAATTTTCCTCAACTCCAGTAAAATCCTGCTGCCATGTGTAAACCTCTCCACACTTGCTGTTCATTTGAAATTAGTTTCTCTCAACACCACAAAAGAACTAATTTTCACTGGTAACATAATGGCTAAGGAATTTCTAGGATTGTCTGAACAAACTAACCCTTATCCAGAAATCCCAAAGCATTCCCAAGGAAACTCAAACACACTGGAATAGAACTTCAGAATTCTAAAAGACAATGAAATAAAATTAGAATGGGAAAGCCAACGAAACAGCCATAGATTAGTTACAAAAATGCACTGAAAGCGAAACAACTTAGTAACAGCAAAAATGATATCCAGAAGACATTAGAATAGTGTCTTTATTGTACTAAGAAAATATTTTGATCTTAAATTCTAATCCCCAAAAAGTAATTTTATAACTAAAGCAAAATATCAAGCAGATTTTTTAAAAATAACTTTAATAAAAAGAGAATAACAAAATATGTTGATCAAGGATACAAAAAAGACAAGATTATCTCAGATAAAGGTCTGAAATGAAAAAAATAGCAAATGTCCTGATTTCCATGTAAGTACATTTACATAAATCTTCAATTAAAAAGTAGTAATGCATAAATTATAGGGAAAATAGGAGAAAACTTTACAAGACTCTATCAAACAAATATTTTACAAAGTAAATGTTTCACTTACACTACCAAAAGCAAGTGAAAGAGTTTCAAATGCTCCAAATCCTTCCAGAGTTGAGTTTCTTGCTATCCCTAACTAAAAAAATATTTTAGCGGTTCCAATAATCTTATAGTGGTATTTCATTTTGTGTTAAATTTTTATTTTCTTAATGTCTAACAGTGTTGAATATATGTTTATGTTCTTATTTGCCATTGTTTTTGACTAGCAACATGTTTATTTTTAAAATTCATTTTATTATATTTTTTCCCATTACTCTTTATCTCCTTAATACCCACCTCCCCTGCAATCACCACACTGTTGTCCATGTCCAGGAGAATTTTTTCCTTTTTGCTTAATTCTTCCACCCCCTAACCACGCTCCCACCCAAGCTGTCAGTCTGCTCTTTATCTAAGAGTCTGTCTCTATTTTGCTGTTTGTTCATTAGATTCCACAAATGAGTAAAATCATGTGGTATTTGTGTTTCTCTGACTGTCTTATATGACTTAGCATAATGTTCTTCAAGTCTGTCCATGTTGTCACAAAGGGTAACATTTTCTTCATTTTTATAGGCAAGTAGTATTCCATGTGTAAATGTCCCATAGTTATTTTATCCACTCATCTACTGATGGACACTTTGGCTGCTTCCAAATCTTGGCAGTTGTAAATAATGCTGTGATGAATATAGGGTTGCTTATATTCCTTCAAATTAGTGTTTTTGTTTTCTTCAGATACGTTCCCAGAAGTGGATCTGCTGGAACAGAATAATAAAGAAATAAACCCATGACTTTATAGTCAATTAATGATTAACACAGGAAGCAAGCATATACAATGGGCTAAAGATAGTCAATTCAATAAATGGCTTTGGGAAAATTGGACAGATACATTCAGAAAAATTAAACTAGACCACTTTCTTATTCCACACACAAGAATAAATTCAAAGTAGATTAAAGACTTAATTATTAAACTTGAAACCATAAAAATCTTAGGAGAAAACTAGGCAGTATGATCTCAGACATTACTTATAGCAATATTTTTTTTTCTGATATATCTCTTCAACATAGGTAAACAAAAGAAAAAATAAACAGATGGGACTACATCAAACTAAAACATTTTTGCACAGCAAAGGAAACCTTCAACAAAATGAAGACAGCCAATTGAATGAGAGAACATATTTGCTGATACATCCGATAAAAGGGTAATATCCAAAATTTATAAAAAACTTAAAAAACTCAACATCAAAAACAAACAAATAATCCAATTAAAAAATAGGTGAAGCACCTGAATAGATACTTCTCTGAAGAGAACAGAAAGGTAGTCAATAGGCATATGAAAAGATGCTCAACGTCGCTAATCTATCACTAATTTGCAGAAATGCAGATTAAAACCCCGATGAGATATCACCTCATACTATTCAGAAAAGTGATTATTAATAAATCAACAAACAACAACAGCTGGCAAGGATGTGGAGAAAGGGGAACTTTTTTGCGCTGTTGATGAGAATGCAGATTGGTTCGGCCACTGTGGAAAGCAGTATGGTGTTACTTAAAAAAATTAAAAAAAAAATTAAAAATGGAACTTTACCTTTAAATGTGTAATTTACTTTTTGCATTATTATATCTAGTTTCTATTACAGATATAGTCAAAGACAATTATTTTCCCATTATATTTCTCAATATGTATACCTAACAATATTAATTATAAAATGAGTTTTACCCAGCAATTGTTTCCAATTTGTTCTTCATGAAAAATGAGTTGCAAAATATCATATTTTGAGAAATACAATTATTATGAATATAAAAATTTCAAAACCCTCCTGTAATTTCATGAAAGCATATGTGACCACACTGAAATAAATATGTATTAGTTGACATTATGTTTTCTAAGTTACATGACAAAAACTTAATTCCGACTCTTTGAAACATCTGAAGACTTGTAACAGGCTATAGAAAAATGGGTTCTGAGACAAACCAATCTGAGAAAACAAATCTTAGAAAAGCCCTGGGTTTTGCAAAAAAATACCTGAGGCTTTTTTTGAGAAAGCTGGAAGCTTTTCCAAGATTGTTATAAAGCTGGCTGCTCATCCAGATGGAACACAGTCCCAATTCACTCATTATGTGGCTTTGATGAAAACATGACTGCCTTCTCCCAAATGTGTAGAAACATGGCAACAAAGTTCAATGACCAATTTGTTAATTATCCAGGGTCCTGTTATCACAACCTTGTTCTTTTTTCTCTCAAAATGAAGGAAAGTGAAAAACTAGAAATACACACACACACAAACATACACACACACACACACACACACATACCCCTTTAATGTGTGAGGCAACGGGTTCCAAAATCCTTTTTGGGAAAATATGTCATGACATGAAAACTCAGTTAATCTATTTCAAATTAATGCAGAATATTTGCTTATGTGACTCAGAAATTATTCTGGTTATCATCTGAACAAAGGCAATATGTACATTTTTAAGTGATAGAGTGTCAACTCCCTTTTTTATGTACTCCACATTTTCCTGTAGAACGATGCCAGCAGACCAATGAACAGAAAGAAAGAATGTACAGGAAAAACATTACATTGTGCAAAACAAACAAACAAAGTTTTGCCTCTGTGAATGCACTGGGCTTTGACAGCTTCCTACTTTTTTATAAAATAGGTTATATTATCAAAGCTTCAAAAGAAATTTCTTAGTAAATAAAGGCATAAAAATTAGTTAAATAATCTATATTATGTTCTTTCTAATACTCTTCCACAATACTTTTCTTGTTCTTCAGTAGAGCCCTTGACACATGCTTCCTTGTTTTGCTGTTTTCTTATCTTTCCCACTGATGCAAACCCTGAGAATTAGCATTGTGTCTCATTTATGCCTCTTTTCCACACAGCGTCTGCAGAATCTTTGTTCATAGTGAGCCCTGTACAGTTAATTTCAATATTAGATGAAGATAAGGAGTAGGATATTGTAAGATTTTCTTTTTTTTTTTTAACAATTTCTATTTTGAAAAAGAGCTTTCTTTATTTACTTATTTTTAGACAGAGAGGAAGGGAGGGAGAAAGAAAGAGAGGGAAGCATCCATGTGTGGTTGCCTTTCTCATGGCCCCTACTGGATACCTGGCCTGCAACCCAGGCATGTGCCCTGATTGGGAATCAAACCAGCAACCCTTTGGTTTGCAGGCCTGTGCTCAGTCCACTGAGCCACACCAGCCAGGGCAGATATTGTAAGTTTTACAAACAAATCTAAAACTAGATTTTGTGAAACTCTTAAACAAAAGTATAGATTTTAGTATTTCTAATGACAAATAAGATTGAACATCGACTTTCATATATTCATTGGGTATATATATCCTTTTCTGTGAATTTCAAACATAAGGCACTAACTCTGAATTTATTTTTTCTGCATAGGTTAATTATTCAATTTGCACTGAATTTACCAGTCAATATTATTAAATAGCTTGTTACAACTTAAGTGTCACTATGTCACATAAAGTTACATACATAACTTACATAAGCTTACTTGTATCACCAAAGCAAGGATTTTAATAGAAAAGAATATTTTATTTAATGAATGGCTTAATATTCACTCTCCTATAGATGATTATCAGTGTTTGAATAAGGACAGAACTTACGTTCCTCTTTTTGTTCTTATATACATCATCAAATCATCAGTTATGTTCTTGCTTTATACTTTTCTTATTGTAAGTAAGCACGTTGAGTTCCTGACATTGATCATGGATTTTGTAACATTCATTATATTGTGAAGTGGATGCTGTTATGCCCAGAATTAAACACTGTATTTTGGCACAGTCTATATACTACACTGAACAGATTTCTGATTTTACGTTATACTTAATGTATTTATTCATTTATCTATTGAGATGTATATATCACTTGATTAGTGTGCATCAATGGATAAATGCTGGAGATATTTGATGAGACAACAATTTCACAGCATACATTCTCATGGAGTTTATAGTTTAATAAGTAATGTTAAAATGCAATTTAAAAGGTATAATTATGACCCGGCTGGTGTAGCTCAGTGGATTGAGCGCGGGCTGGGAACCAGAGGGTCCCGGTTCGATTCCCAGTTGGGGCACATGCCTGGGTTGTGGGCCAGGTCCCCAATGAGGGCCATGTGAGAGGCAACCGTACATTGCTCTTTCTCCCTCCCTTCTCCTCTCTCTGAAAATAAATAAATAAAATCTTAAAAAAAAAACTAAAAAAAAAAAGATTAAAAAAAGGTATAATTATGACTCTCATAAAATATAACAAACACCAGTTATAAGATTTTACTCAACTGTTTATTAATAAAGGGTCTTAGAGAGAGCTTAAACCAATTCAAAAAGCATTTGAGAAGCTAGGGTGTTTTCTTGAAGTAAGTTACAGCATTGGCTATTAACCAACAGGGCAAGAAGATATTAATCTCTGGGATTGTCTGGTTTTCTGCACCAAAATTATTTTTATCTATACTAGCCCCAAATCTACACGGTACATGACCTACGGAGTTGTAAATTAGCCTAGACAAGACAAAGTCAAGTCCAGAACTGCACTGACAAAACACCCAGCAACGTCTCTAGCCTTTTTCCAACTCACAGATAAATTGTCTAACAATTTGCTATTCCGTGAACAGGTAATTATAGGCAAGAACATTGCAATTAATGTGTCTATGATGACAGTCTAAGTTTATTTGGATTTTTAAAAAGTTAAAGGTCACAGTCACTGTTAGGACTAAATTAGTGATTGGTTCTTAAAGGACAAAGTGATGAACCAAGAGATTAAGCAGCCTAGATGTTAGGGAAAAATAGGAGTGGGTAGAGAGAAAGGTTGATTGCCACAGAAGAAAACAAAGTGGGCTGATCACTAATGACTTCTATGGGAGAAATTACGAATCACACCATAATGCAAAATGCACCCATGGATCTCTCTACTTTATTAGGTACAAAAATACCCTTATATGATATTGTTCACCAGGGATGCGGAGGTCATCCTGGGATACAATGTACCTGAACTTCTCTTCCCTTACTCTGAAAACATCATTTTTTACCTGTCAAATATAATAGGCACTATGAAAATACACCTGATTCTGTTTGACACAGAAAGTTTCATCCTTTCCTTTGTATTAAGGTAGGGAGACCATCTATAAATTAAGGACTGTTAAAGACTGAATTACAAAATGCATGCCAATCTATTTGAACTTTGATATATTCTCTATTCTGCTAATATCATGAATTCCCATTCAAAGACTTCCTGCAGAACATATGAGGATTTGTTTCATGTGCAGTGAGAGGGAGTAATAGGATGCAAGAGTTGAGGTCATAAATATCAATAGTTACAGGATTATAATTTATGATCAATTTCTCTGCATCCCATCACCAAAGTCTATTGTTTTCCCTCTTAAATACTTATTGGCTCTAATTTCTTCATTCCTGGGGTTTTATTAAACTAGTATCATTGTTGGTTTAAATGAGCCTGTGTCCTAGTACTCCAACTTTCGGTCTGATCATCCTTATTTCCATCTCACACCCTACAGCCAGACCCTTGCCACTGAGGTCAGAGTCTGACCAGGGGGCCTTTCCCTGGTTGGAATGTTTTAAAAGTGCCCCCGCCCCCAAACACTGAAAAAAAACCCAAACAAACAAAAAAAAAACAAGTTCATTTTCCATGACAGGAAATACGCAGCCCCCTGCCAACTTTTCCAGACTTGGTGCTCTGTAACAGTAAGTTATCAAACTCACTCCTGGAGACTGCGTGTGTCAATCTAACTCAAACTATGTGACAGGTACATAAGAGAAAGGAAGTGAATGACACACTTAGAAAGAAAACTACAATGCTCACTCACTACTTCGAAGTGTCTGGATTTCAATCCTTACTTTCCCATTCAGTAATTGTGTGGTCTGTGCAAACTAAAAAAAAAAAAATAAATTTGTTAAGATGACATTAGTTAACAAAATTATACAGGTTTCAAGTGTACAATTCTATAATACATTATCTGTATATTTCACTGTGTTTCCTACCTAAAGTCAAATTTCCTTCTATCACCATGTATTTGGTCCCCTTTACCCTACTACTCCCCACCCCTTCCCTCTGGTAACCACCATGCCTATTGTCTGCGTCTATGAGTTTTTGTTTGGTTGTTTTTCTTTTGTGCGCATTTGTTGTTTTTGGTTTTTAACATCCCACATGTGAGTGAAATCAGAATAACACTCTCAATATCATGCTAAGTGAAACATGTCAGGTGGAAAAGGCAAGCCTTTTAAATTTGCTGAACTTCTGTTGAGAGAGAAGGACAGAGAGAGAAAAGGGAGGTGAGTGGATTAAATGAGTCAGGGTGATTAACCACCTTAATCACATTTAGGGCTTCCAGTGACTCTAAAAAATGATAGCTATTCATAGAGGATAGTGCTGTGGTGAAGCATCTGTTCTGATCTAAAAGAGACATACCATTTTGCTATTGCATGTCTAACAAAGACATACCATTTTGAGGTGGAGATTTGAATGTTATATCAAATATTAATTTCTCCTTCCTATCGTAGTGACCATGGTTGTTTTAATATTGATGCTTCTAGTAAAACATGGCAGGAAAAGCAATAGTATTAAAGTGGAAGTTCCTTGTCAGGGATAAGGATAAAACATGAATATTTTCTCTAAACTTCTGAAAGTGAAATGTTGGCTAAATATCTTAAATTTCCCATGTTTGCAATAAATATGAATTTGCAAACATCTGGTTTGTTAATGCAATCTGAAGACAAATATAGATGCATTGAAATTTTGTCTGTTAACCTAGTGGTTATGAAATTTTCCTATAATAAAAGGGCAAATCCAATTTTTCCTAATAAGCCCACCCACCAAAATTCACAGCATTTCCTCAGCTTTTCTACTGTTACCTAACTCTGGCATGTGTGCCGCCCGTCACAGCTGTATTTGTATTAATAAAATCACCTCTGGGGGTGCAGATCGGATTCTTTCCAAGACCTTGTAATCAGTGATACTATCTTTCCGTTTAATGTTAGTGTGACTTGTAGATGCCACAGATGGGACTGCTCAAAGAGTCAGATGTGACTTTTGTACCAGATGAAACATAATCTTTAATTAATGGTTTTGTGAAAAGAAAAGAAAGCCCAAAACTATAAGCTTTTCATATCCTAGACACAGGCAACTTGACATTTACATTGGAATCCCTTCATTTTGTCTTTTACAGAATAATGTTTTCCCTTTATATTTTAAATTAAGCTGTATATTTTTCATTGAAGAACAAAATCATAGCACTGTGAAAGTCATGTTCAAAGATGTGCTGCAGAATTTTAAGGGTAGGCAAAGAAATTTGTTGAAATGGATAAAACTAGTTCACAAAACTGGTATGTGTTAGGCCTTTATGCAATGTTATCAGTAAATTATATGGTATTATTTTATTCTATTCATATTTAAATAAACTTTAATTACCACTTAATTCTTCTGTAAGGCATTCTTTTAAATTAATCTGTATTATTTTTTTTCAAACCTATTGACTGTGTTTGGAATTTTGATGAGTGACAAACTTAAGATGTCAGCTGATACACTTCTACAGCTGATAGTATATATGTACACTATAGATACAGTAGATAAATAGATAGATATCCATAAATACATTTATTGAAGAAGATACAAGATACAAAAAACATTGTATAGCCCTGGCTGGTGTAGCTCAGTGGATTGAGCGCGGGCTGGGAACCAGAGGGTCCCAGTTCGATTCCCAGTCAGGGCACATGCCTGGGTTGCAGGCCAGGTCCTCAGTGAGGGGCGTGTGAGAGGCAACCGTACATTGCTGTTTCTCCCTCTCTTTCTCCCTCCTTTCTCCTCTCTCTAAAAAGAAATAAATAAAATCTTTAAAAAAAAGAAACATTGTACATAAAACAATAATACCTCAGTCCCCTTCAAAGAAGGCACCTTGGGACCTCACACAGTTCTCCCAATTGCCATCAACTGCTCCATTGTATTTTCCTAAATCTCATTGACAGTCTGAAATCTTTCCCCTTGCAAAGGTGATTTTAGTTTTGGGGAAAGCCTGTAGTCACAGGGCACCAAATCTGTCCTGTAGGGGGACTGAGTCACCTGGGTGATTTGATGTTTCACTGAAAACTCTACATGATATATGATGCATGAGCTGGCACATTGTCTTAATGAAGTTGCCAATCACCAGTTGCCCATAGCTGCAGCCTTCTTAATCAACCAAATAGTTTCCACGGAGGTATATTCAAGCTTAATACAAAATTTGATGGAGATTTGTTGCTCTACTCACGCAGTCAATTTGAATGTCATGGCCACACAGTGCACATGCTCACTCAAAAACATTTACTGCCCCCACTGACTAGTACAGTGAAATTGTCATTACTCACACATGTGCATTCCAGGTCACTCTCCTTGGCTGCCATTTTACAAGGTTGTTGTGCAAACCATTCTTGTTATATTAACAATGGCTGGACTTTTTATGGACAGATCTTGGATTTATATTTAGTTAGTTATTATATATCAGAGATAAAGCATTCTATTTCTTTAAAAATAATCATCCTCATAATGTAGTTTAGTATACATTAAAACAGTTTAACATATACTCTTACTTCCAAGGAAGTAAGACTTAAAATTGGCAATATATATTTGAGTATGCATTTATGCTCTTCATTTTTATAGCATAATTTGTTAGCTTTTTCCTGGTTAGGCAGTTTGGAATTAGCTTTTTTAATCACTTATCTAGCTTGTTGTGAAACTGGTTGCAGAGATCCAGAAATTATAGCATATCTGGAAATTTCTGAATATCTGGAAAACAAATGAGAAAGTAGATAAAATCATTATTAATGAAGGGAAATGCCTGGAATAAAAGGACCAGGCTTAAATTCACTTTAAAGTAAAATGCCCCTCTGTCTCACATTCAGTGATGGTGAAGAGCGCATAGCTGTGTGGGACAAGATATCACATATTCAATTTAAACCGTATTTCTAGTTAATAATATTCTGTGATATGTTGCACTGGTGTGTCATTGATATTAGCTATTAATGTAAGAATTAATTTGGAAAATACAAAACCCAGAAACTAAACATGTGAAATGCAATGTTTAGTTTAATTTCCTGTATATACTGTTTATAATTAAGCACCATAAGCACCATGTAGTCATTTCCTAAAATTTAGGCAATACAGAAAATCTAGAAAAATAAATTTAATCATAATTTGACAGGCATAGTAGATCCATTATCAATAACTCTTTAGAGTGTCCTATGAAATGAACATGTTGCATTAGTTCTGTGAACCACGAGGTGACTGAGGCTTCAAGGTCGGGTTAAGTAAATTGTTGCATAGTGGAACCAGAGTGAAATGTAAGTTCAGACTGATTTTGGAAATTTTTATTTGTTGTGTAAAAATTGTTTCTGAACTTGGAGATTTCAAATATCATTCTTATTTTGTTATTATAGTGATTAGTTCTTTTTGCCCAAGGACTACCTGCATTTTCACATAGCATTTAGGAGTATTCTTTTAGAAGGTACACATTTGCACTGAGTATCTTTGGTGGCCTTGCCATGTAACTTTAAACAAGTTAGTTAACTTGTTTCCATTTTCTCATAGGATTATCTGAATAGTAAAGTGTTAAGACATCTAAAGCAATTAAGAACACTACTCAATAAGGGTTAGTATGTAGTCACTGTGATTGTCCTCCTCCTCCTCCGCATTATCATCGTCACCACTAACATCATCATCATCATCACTGAGAGCAGAATAACAACATTAAAATAAAAAATGCTCTCCAAAATTATTAACATTTAATATGTTATAAAATTAAGTTTAAAACCAAAAAGGAAAATGCCTTAATAGGAGAAAAGATTATTCATTTTCATGAAAGAACTGTTGAAAACTTTACATCAATATATTCTTATTTTCTTATGTATAGACATTTTATGGGGAGTGATTTCAATACGATTGTGGAATAGGAAATCCCAGTCCTCATTCTCCCACAAAAACACCAATTTAACAACCATCCCTAGGCAAATATACCATTAATTATTTTTATTTACTTACTTGTATCTAATTCATCAACTGTCAGTAAAATGACTGGATTAAGATCATGTGTCTAAATCATTATATTTTAGGTTTTAAAGAACATAGCATTATTTTTCATTACGTAAATTTTACTTTGAGGGAGGCCGTGATTGTTCAGAGATATGAATACAGAACTCTGAAAAGTAGCATTTTTATACTTTTTATTTAACATATTTTATTTAATATTCACTATGACCAAGTATGCTACAAGGTATTATATCAAATAAAGCTGAGTATTTGAATATCCATTATGAAATAAAATAACAAATGCTTTATATACAGTTGGCTTATGCCATTGAGATTATTTATAGTTTAGTTAGCAGGAAGCTTAAGGTTAATAGCTTTATGCTGATAGCTCAACAATATCTTCAAAGACCCAAAAAGGTCTTTTTCCTTCTCATTATTTTTGCATAGCTGCTTTTGTCTTCCTGAGTGTTACTTTAGATTTAAACATGAACTCCACATCTCCAAGAATGACATCCACTTTCTGGTTAAGAACAAGAGGAAAATAATAGCAGCAACAAGTTCTCTTCTTACATTTGCCTTTTTTATTAGAGAAGAGAAGAAAAAAATCATTGTATGTCTAAAGCAAAATTCTAATTATGTCTCATTAGCTGGAAGTAAGTGACATTTCCAAGCATAGCTCTAAGGAAAGATGGAAAGAAAGTATCTATTGAAAATAAATAAGATTTTCAGGTTTGGTTATATTTGAGAATGGAGATATGTAATTGTGAACAAATTTGGGAGTCTCTTAGTAAGACAAAAGGGATTGAGTGGCTGTTTGTTTAAATATAACAAGATCTATTATAGTTAGCTTATTTTGACCTAAAACAGAATTATCAAGCATTTTGTCTTTACTCATTTGATACTCATTCAATCATTTCTAAGTAAGTATCTACTACATAATATATAAAAGCACTCTACTAATTTTGAAACTATAGCATTGAACAAACAGAAATCACCACTGCCCTAATGGCAAATAAGCAATTACACCCCAGTGAAACACAGTCTGGAAGCACACCATGAGAAGATGAAGAAGCATCTCATTTACACCGAGCAGTTTAAAAATCACATTCCAGAGAAAGGAATGGCCAACCTTAAACTAAATTAAGTAGAGTATAGGTAACATATTGAGATTTGAAAGCCAAAGTTCTAGCGTTCTTGAAGACAGAAAAAGACAGTGTGATTCCTTCATTGTAAGAACCTCCAGGGTGCCAGAACTTTGATTGTGAGTGTGTGTGTGTGTGTGTGTGTGTGTGTGTGTGTGAGAGAGAGAGAGAGAGAGAGAGAGAGAGAGACTTGAGGCATGTTTATCAGAGAGGAGAAAGGAGAGTTTAGTTGTGGCTAAATTTACAGAGTAAAGTTTACCCTTACACTTTATTTTCAAAGCAACAAGGACCATCATAAGGGTTAAAGCAAAAGAACTAAATGTTTGGCTCTGACTTTTTAAAATTATCCTTCCTATTAAAGAAATGATAATGATTTGGGGGTGAGCAGGGCTTAAAGGAGGAAGAATAACTAATTAGCTATTATAGTAATGCTGGTGAGCAATGGTAATGTTTGGGCAAGAGTGCAAATAAAGAAAAATGTAGAGAGTCAAGGGATATGAGGATGTATAATTAATAGAATAGCTCATATGTTAAAGTGAGGTGAAGAAAAGGAAAAATAATTAATGGCACTCAAGGTTCAAGTCTGAGATCCTACCGTAACATTTGTTCAAACAGGTAACAAGGAAGATGAACAGATTGGTAGAGACAAAGAAAATGATCTTGATGTAAGAGACATTGATACAACTTGTTGGGCATCCAGGGAAAAATGTACAATAAGAAGCTGACTCTATAGATTATAATCTGAAATATATGGTATTAGTTGGAGATTTAGATTTGGGGATTATAAGCACATAGAATATGACTGAAGTCAGGAGAGTAGATGAGGGTATTCAGGGAAATATATCTAGTAAGAAGAGAAGAGGGACTAAGGTAGAACTCAGAGGACTGACATCTAAGAACAGAATCAGGAAACTAATTCATCATTTCTGTTGGCTATAATACAACTGAATATGGTAGAAGACATGCTCTTGGATAATCATACTATCTCTTGTCAAAGTGAAGTTGAATGAGCAAGATAAATTGACATATTGTAAGACCAAATGTAATGATTAAGTACTCACCATTCACTGAAATGCTTTATCCAATTCCTTACTGTATACAAAGGGTAGAGTACCATTTTGCATGAGACTGTCTGTGGTGGAATGGTCTCCAGTTAAAAGCATTCTTTTCTTACAATGTGAGAGAGATAGAGGAAAGATTTCAATGCTTTAAAAAAGTAGAACATGCTTGCTATCAGACATAAAATAGCTGCTGATCAGAGAAGTTCATATTCTATACTTTTAAAAGAAGCTAAATTAATGAAATTGTCTGATTCAAATCCAAAGAAACCAGTCGCTTAAATGTGTCAATTATTTAGCTGGCCTTTTCTGAAGACAAAGAAATTATATCTTACTTCACCATGCCATTTTTTGGCTCTTTTAAACACGTTTATTATTTCAGGCATTATACTTGGTCTTGAGGATGAACAGACAGATGATAAATGTTTCTGACATTTGCAATTACTGTCCAGCCAAAGACATATAAATGTATATGGTTAAATTAACATGCAATGTGGCAGATTTTATAATATAGGTATACGAGATTACTCTAGGCAAGATAAACTTCTTGAGACTCAGGATCAATGTATTTATTATTGAATCTTCAGCAAGAAACACACTGGCTTTGTAGGCATTTAAATGTCAACATAAAGCAACATCCAAACCTGTAGCAAATTTTTATGAGTTTATTTGAGCCCAAAGTTATGACAATTGCTGTGAAGAAAGATCTCAGAAGCTTTGGACAGTAACAGTTTTGCAGTTTCTTTTATGCCTTTGAAATTAAGGAGGGAAAGTAAAGAAGATTACATGAAGGAGGGAGAAAGCAAGGTGAGGACTGGATTATAGGGTATTAAGAGCATGTACTCTCTTGAGGTTGGTTGTGCACTCAAGGGTCTTACTCCTGTATTTCAAAGGTGTGTTAACCTAAATGTACTAGATCAATGGGCAGAGCTTGCTTAAAAACCTTTCACAAAGAATTTATAGACCTGGGGCATAACTACTTATCATATCCTGCCTAGTTGAGGATTTACGATTTATTACAGCACTCCTCTTTTATCTACAACATTTAGCAATATATTTATACCCCATTTTGTTTCAATAAATATTTAATTCAGTTTAAAAGAATACATAAAACAAGGTAGCATAAAACAAAAGTGTGCCAATAGAAGAGTGGATAAAAGGTATGAAATGAATATAGAAATGAGGCCAGTTTTGAATACTTTAATGGCCTTTGACTCCACACTTTATTCTCTATATTAAAAAAAAAAGTGCTTTACTGTATAGGAGATTGTTATTACCTGGAAGGCAACTATTGAGAAAGCATGTGAAAAAGAATAGACATTTTTTCAGGTGGAAAAGTGATACCTTGAGGTACAATAAATTTTACTTGGAACAAATGCAGGTGAATGGAGTGGATTAAATCATCAAAGAATGAGAATAGAGAGATACATTTATATTGAATTATAAAGGCTTCATGTACTTGGCAAAATAATTTGACACTGTCATGGGCTAAATTTTACCTCTCCAACTCCTAACTTCTAATATCTCAAAATGTGACTGTGTTTGAAGATAGAGCCTTTAAAGAGGTAATTAAGGTAAAACAAGGTCATATGTGGGCCCTAATTCAATATGTCTGTCGTCCTTACAAGAAGAGGATGTTAGAACATGGACAACACATAGACGGAGGGAGAAACAGTGAGAAGGCAGCCATTTGCAAATCTTGGAGAGAAAGGCTTCAGAAGAAACCAAACGTCTTGACACCTTGATGTTGGACTTCCAGACCCAAGGTCTATAAGAAAATAAATTTATGTTCTTCCAGTGACTTAGTATGTGATATTTTGTTATGAAAGCCGTTATAAACTAACACAATTCCCAAGGTAATAAGGCTATTAGCATACATGGTTTCTATGAAGATTAATTACAGAGGCAATATAGAATATGGGCTACAGGTAAATTGTGAGGGTGCTTGAGTGTAGGGTAAAAATAAAGTCCTAACCTAAACTCATGCCAATGAGAATGCCAAGGAGAAATTGGATTTCAGAGATATTTTTGAGGTATAATCAATTGACTGAAAATATGGTAGAGGGGTTTCAGTAATAAGGAAGCATTGTGTGGTAGATTATACAGTTCAATACTGAATATTAACCAGGATCAAACATAATTGAGTTTAAATATTGTACTTTTTTTAAATTTAAAAGTACATTTTGTTTTGAATGTGTGTGTCTGTATCATAGGGAATGGGGTGGTGAGATCCATTTTAGATATATTGATCTTATGGAGTCTTTCAGACAGTTTCTTGACTTTCTTTAACTAAATATAAAATAAGAGTCTTTGAAAAAAATGTTTTATTTATCATTCTGATCAACAAAATGGCTACTTGCAATGCAAATGGGCAATCCATAAACCTGGAGCTGGCCCTGTTATGGTGACTGGAAGAAACCCACATGCTTCTCTCCTCACTATTATCTATGGTCTAGTATCGTCTTCTTCAACTAGGCCTTCCTCAGTGTTTGACAGTCTCACTCCATTACCTCTCCAAAAGTCATGGTTAAAATGTATGACTTGTTTATGAACAGGTTATGAGTAAACTGCTAACTCACTCTCTCACAATCATATTGCATAGTTATGCTAGCTTAAACCTTGGCATGTATGAAGGGATCATATTGAGCAATGGGATTTTCAGAGTTTGGGTACAGAAAACAAACAAACCAACAAAATCTTCCAAAATAAATCTTGACTGGCTTACATCAAAAGTACCAACCAGTGTTTTGTTTGACATGAATGAAGCACTCAGTAAAAGCTTATCGAATTAATGCGGAATACACTTGACCTTGGACACAAAGCACTTAGGCAAAAGAAAATGGATGATTATATGAATCATCCATTTTAAGACAATCTTATAAGTCTCTAAGAAAGAGTAAGTTTTGTTATGCAAACATAATTATTTTCCATTCCTGGTAGAAAAACCATAGTATTAGGAATGTATCCCTCTTAAAATCCACTCACAAAAGTTAGAGGCCATGATGAAAAGACTGTGAGAAGGCTATACAAAGGCCCCAGAGGAGGTGTCGTGGAGTAAATGGATTTCAAGCCTTTCTTTCCTAAAATCACAGTGTTGACACTACTGCCAGGAAAAAAAAATATCTTAGAAGGAAACTCTGAGATGTACCTCAAAACGATGTTTTATTTTTTTCTGTACATTTAGAAAAATTTACTCTTCAAAATTAAAATGTGAATATGTCAGTGTTGCATAATAAATGTTCAAAATAAAAAAATACATACTGACATATTGGAAATCTCATTTGTGGATGTGCAGAGTTGAAATGGAGAAAGGTAGTTTTATTTTACAAATCTGGCAGGAGCAAATGTGCTTCAGGAAATGTTCCAAGAAAGCTCAGATCAGAGAAGAGATCATAGAATATGAAGATTTAATGAAAGGTGCTAGAACCTAGAACATATTTTAAAGTTTCAAACCACTTTTTTATAATGTCAAATTTTATGTAAATTATTGTGAAAAATAATTTTTAAAAACTGGAACTCCTATGAGAAGCATGAAACTACCATGGGAGACAGGAGTGAAAATGAGAGAAAATTTTCTGTCTTTATTTTGTCAGTGATTATATATTTATTAAAAAAATTTAAAAAGTCAATTCAGAGAAAGACTATGTAAAGGAATTGTCATTCATTGCTAGCTGCTTTGTTCAGCCTCCAGACTTGATGATGAGTGAAACCAGCGAAGACCGCATGAAAACCTACACAGCTCCAGGAGCTCAGCTCCTAAAAGGAAATCACAAGGTCTAATGAGAGTTAAGCAGCAGGCCTAATGAGAAATGCAATATCTTTCTTGTACGCTCATTTCTGTTCTGGTTTTACTTTAATGGGAAACTGTGGGAAAGTCAAAACCTATTTATGGGAGGCAGACACTTTTGTTCGAGGAGTCTAATGAATTCAAGAATGGGGAGAGAAGATGGGAAAAGATTTGAAAGGGGTGACATTAGGAAACTCATTTGGATGCACAGACTTTGGAAGACCAAGTAGTTCAGGTAAATGATTTGCAAGATTGAACGAAAACATTTTAATTATAAATAGTATGATGTTAACTTAATTTTTCCTGAGAAAAACAAACATTTATATGAGAACACTATAATTTTCTCACTGAAACTGCATAAATACTTTCTTCAAATGAAGAAAAGTATTTTTCTTTTTTTTCCACCACCAATGTCTTTAGCAAAGCAATGCCAGAATAGGGCCGAAGAGTGTATGTGGAAAAAATACTTCTAAGTACAGATTATCCTAATGAAACCACCAAAGAATCTTGCTGTAAAGCAGTGACCAGGCTTTACAAACTGCTTCAAAACAATAGGTTTTTATATGCTTCTTTAAAATGTGGGCATCTTATGATAGATTTTAAATGATATACAAAATATCATCTGTATAAAATTATAGCAATGTAATTATTTTAAAATAATCTGCATAGTGTAACCTATTATATTTGATAGTATTTTATATAACTTGATGATGACCATTTTCTCAAATTCAAGAATAAAAGGATCTCATTTAGTAAAAAGGGTTCAAAGATAAATTTTCAGCTCACTGTTTCACTATATAACGGAAAATATTCAAAACATTGTAAAAATGTTTAAGGAAGTATATTCACAATAATTACATAACCATGACTTTAAAATCACATTCTTAGTTTAAAGATGTAAGATTTCACTTGTGGTTAGCTTATTCTAAACACTAATTTAAAATTTTATCCTCTAATATACAAGTCAAAATATTGACTCTGTTGTTAGAACTCTGGATGAGTAACTAGATTAAGGTATACACATAATTTTTCAGGTAATTCTAAATGGGTACAGGTAAACAAAGAGAAGAGAGCAAAAATAATGCAGCTTCACCAAAACAGGCTAGAAATTTGGAACAGGTTGTCATGATGTAGACTCAACTTGTAAAAATTCAAACTGCGTGAAGCATCTAGGGAAAATAACTCGGCCATTCAAGGGGCAGATAAAACTTGTGCTGAAAGAGACCTAGGGTGATACTAGAAGGCAAATATGTACAACGCATTGGAAACAGAAACAAGCAGGCTATTTTGTTATCACTAGAAGTAGAAATAAGAATCAAGAATTTAATCATTCTTCTCTATCTCAGCGAGGAAAAGAGCATTCTCAAAGATTCACAGTGCTTTAAATTTCATTGTAAGATATTCATAGTAGATCCCAATAGGCCCACAGAAGTTATTAGTTATAGTGACAAAGAATTTATGAGAATGTAGAAATCTGATCATATTAGACTAGGACAGATAATCTTTTTTGTTTTGTTTTGTTTCTGAAACACAATTAGGGAGAAATAAATATGATACAATAAAGACTAACTTTACAAGGAGCAAACTTCAGATGAACTGAATCTACAAAAGAAAGTAAAATAGGTAATTAGAATTTGCCAAAATACAAATTGGTTCCCAAAGGATGTAGAATAAAGTATCAATATAATTCTAGAGGATGCATATCTACTTGGATGTTTACATTTGCACAGTAGAAAGTTTCATTTCTTCTTAGGTCATTACTAAGTGTGATATCATAGAATTTTCAGTTTTGAGAGTCTCCCAAAGAAGAATAAAATTTCTAATTATGTTATAATCATCCAAAAGTTGTTTCTGAAGATTACATTTTCCCTGTTCCTTTAGGGGGTTAGGTAGGAAACTTATTCTCATGACTCATTTTCCTTTATTTTAATCTCCTACAGAATGACATAGCCCATATTTCTGAAAACTTACAGAGAGATCAACTTACATAATGTGTGCAGATCCAATAAATTTCCATTAAAGGAAAAATCAGCATCCAGATAATACAAGACGCTAGGGTTACGTATTTTAGACACCCGAAAACCACGTTATAGCCCATATGTAATTACAAAAAATCACCTAGTTTCTGGGGCAAAAGCCTGAAAGTGACACTGAGATCTAAGAATTTTGAGGCAATCTGGATCACTGCTGAGGCTGTTCTGGGCTTTGCTTGCATGTTAAGTTTAAGATTTCTTTGAAGTTATCCTTAAACATCCTCAAAGGCTGTAAATGCTGCTGTTCACAGGTACATTTTGTGGAACCAAAGATAGAGGTTAAGACACTCCTATCTCAATTCTTCAACATTCCCTTACCATCATCCATATTTTCTTGGCCTATGTGCCTGCTCATTTGTAAAAGGACATATATATATATATATATTAATTTATAAAAGTGTTTTACTGGCTATTTTATCACTTTAAACTACTTTAAAAAATAAATAAACAAACAACTTACATAGTGTAAAGTAGCATGAATTTTGAACTACAAATTCTGTGAATACTTCTTTTTTTGTTTTTTTTAAAGATTTTATTTTTTCTTATTTTTAGAGAGAGGGGAAGGGAGGGAGACAGAGAGGGAGAGAAACAGCAATGTATGGTTGCCTCTCACATGGCCCTCACTGGGCACCCGGCCTGCAACCCAGGCATGTGCCCCGACTGGGAATTGAACCGGCGGCCCCTCGGTTCCCAGCCTGCGCTCAATCCACTGAGCTACCAGCCAGGGCTGTGAATACTTCTTAAAAAAAACCAAAACAAACAAAAAAAAACTTTATTGTATTTTTTCCTGTAGTCCCCTTATACTCCCCTTCCCCCAACAATCACCACATTGTTGTCCACATCCAGGAGTCCTTTTCCCTTTTTGCTCAATCCCTCTACCCTGTAACCTCCCCACCACCAACTGTCATCTGCTCTCCATCTATGAGTTTGTCTCAGTTTTGCTTGTTAGTTCAGTTTGTTCATTAGAGTCCACATATGAGTGAAATCATATGGTGTTTGTCTCTCTCTAACTAGCCTATTTCACTTAGTATAATGTTCTCCAGATACATACACACTGTTGCACTTTTTTCTTCTTTTTTTATGACTGAATAGTATTTCATTGTGTAAATGCCCCATAGTTGTTTTATACGCTCACCTATTGATGGACACTTGGTCCGCTTCCCTATCTTGGTTATTATACTGTGAATACTTCTTAATCTGCTTTGATGGTATTGTTACTGTAGGTAGTTAGCTAATTATTAACAAGAAAGGAAGAAAAGGGGATTAGACATTCAGCTTCATAAACTGGGGAGCATGAGCCTGTTTGCTTCATTAGGAAGCTAGAGCTACACACCTCAGGGGGTTACAGCATTGCTTCACACACTGTATGCGGGAAACGGATTTTTATGTTGACTGGTAGTGGAGTACGGGACACATATAAATATGTTTTTTATAGACTAGCGGTAGAAGCGGGTAACAGATAAATATGTTTATTTTTATACTTTTTTATTGTTCTAAAGGGATGCTAACATGCAGATATACAAATTCCAAAGGACAAAATTTGGGTCTCTTTAACACAGACAATGGTGAATTATGTATGTATGTATGTATGTTTTAACGATTATCATACAAAAAAACACTACTAAAACTTCATTCTTTCTTTTTTTAAATACGATTAACACAACAAAAAACACTACTAAAACTTCATTCTTCTTTTTTTACAATGAAGTTTAAGAAAGAAAACTTCATTCTTTCTTTTTTTACACATTTTACTACTTTTTTCAAAATATTTTCAATAAATCGGAATGTTTACATATTTTATTACTTGTATTTCAATTTCCAGTGAGTTTTCCAGTATTTGTCTGTTTAAAATTTAAGAAAAATAATTCAGTATACATTTTATAGTAAATCACAAAAAGTTTCATTGAAAAAATATGTAAAACTAAAGTTATCGTAATTTTACTGAATGTTGCCATTTGCACAAAACCTTAGCAAAAATGGCCCGCTCCACCTGTTAGCTTGCGATAAAAGCGACCCGCGTATTTAACACTCCTCCCTTACTCCCTCCAGTACAGGATTGTTGGAAGGATACAGGGGAAAGTACTTGACCATGGGCCCTGTCAGTATAACTAGGGGATGGACCCATCAAAAAGCCCACAAAAGTTGGGAAGTTGATTGGTTCTTTTGAAAAAGTACCTGGGGTGTCCAAAGCCCAGCCAACATAACCTGAGGGGAACAAGCACCACCTCTCCCTCCCTCTCTTTCTTTCCCGCTTGGTGGTGCACTTGCCCTGTTTGGTCACATGCTCTTTCATCTGGGAACACACCACCATACAGGTCTAACAGCTGCCAGATCCTGCAGAGGACTGTGTGGGCTACAAAGGACTAAGTACTAATAGGAAGTAGAAAGTCTGGACCTTGGCTTTTGTTTTGGCATGCTGACGGCAAGATTGGACTTCTCTCATGGCAGGGCAAACAGAGATGGGGCATTGGAAACCTAGGGGTAGCCTTCCACGTGAAAAAACTATGTTACCACACCACAATCTCCTACGCATGGTTCCTTGGAATGCTTCCCTCATGATCCCATGAAGAGCCTGATTTCTACCAACAGAGGTATGAAGCTCAAGAAAATAAATGTGTGGATCTGCTCTAAATTAATATTTTCTTCAGTTAATGACAGAGCTGCTTCAACTAGATATTTTCCATTCTCATGCTTAACAATTGTGTTTGGAAAGCTTTTAGAGTTTGTTCTTATCGCTTATTTGTTTCTTTTAAAAAAGTTTTCTTGTAATCAAAGTACCCATATATGCTTTTTTAAAAACTACTATTGTAAATAATGGAAAAAGTTTAAAATATTTGTATTAAGTTGTCAGAATTCAGAAATCAGGAGAACTGTATTAACAGACCTCTAATTTCACTTGTGAAGCTGACTTTGGAATTAGGACAAACTCTGAGTAACCAATTTATTGCTAGGAAGCATTAGGGCAAAGATCATTTCTACTCCTCTCAAGAACTCATTCTGGTAAAATCATGTTGTCAAGAGCCACTTGTGAGTTCTTTAGGTCAGAGATTGTCTTATTCACTGTTAAGACCCTAACATCAAAAGCCAAACTGAATCCCTGATACATGATATGGACTTCAAAATTAATTTAATCAGTTTGTGAAAGAGAGTTTGGGAAATTGAATACATTGAAATTAGCTAAATGTTTTATTGAGGCTTTACCCGCATTTTTCAAAGTGAGCCACATATTACTGCCTAATTAAACAAGCCAAACTGATAAAAAAAAAAACAGCTATTTGTTTTTGAATATATACATGCTTGTCAAATATGGATTGATTAAATATCTTGATAATAAAACTAGCATATGAAGTCTGTCCAGAAAAAGTTCAGACATTGTTAATATAGTGAGAGCGGTTTGTGTGACATGGATGTAACCTGGCAGCCAAGGAGAGTGGCCTGGATTGTGCATTCACGAACAATGACGACTTCACTGTACTAGTCAGTGGGGGCGGTAGATGCCCTTGAGTGAGCATGTGTGCTGTGTGGCCATCCCATTCAAAATGACTGAGCGAGCAGCATGATGAATCTGCATCAAATTTTGTGTTAAGCTTGAACATTCCTCCATAGAAACTATTTAGGTGACTCAGAAGTCTTTCAGGGATGACATAATGAGTGCAGTGCAAATAAAAATGTGGTACAAATACTTCAAATATGGTCAAGAATCTGTTGAAAGTGATTCACGTTCCGTAAGGCCTGCAGCAAGCAGAACACCTGAGAATGCAGAACGCGTACGGGCTGCAGTCAACACAGATCAGTGACTGACGGTGCGAGAACCTGAACCGATCTGCGGATTCCAAACACCACTGTGTCCGAGATTTAGATGCAGGATCTTGGCATGAAACTTGTGGCAAAATTTGTTCTGTGGCTTCTGCTACCAGAGCAGAAGGGACATCATGCTGCAGTTGGGAGAACTGTGTGAGGTCCCACGGTGCCTACTTTGAAGGGGACTGAGGTGTCATTTTCCTGTGCACAATATTTCTTGTATCTTCTTCAATAAATGTCTATTTTTCATAGTACATGGCTGGATACTTTCTGGATATACCTCATATGTCAACATTCAAACACAGTTTAGATATATTTATACTCTCTTTTTAAAAAAGTGTTTTATTTTCAGTAAGAATATTTATTGAATATTGTAGGTACAGAATATCCCATTGGGCACTAAATTTAGTTAACAAATATGTAGAAATGGCTATATTACATGGGCTATGGATAGTGTTATTTGGCACCTGTGAGGTGAGTTGTTCTGATTATCTGAAATAGCTTAAAACAGGTGAATTTATTCTTATTGTTAGAAGATTTTTTAATTGACAATAATAAATTACTATGTAATTAAAGTCCATCATTTTTCAACTCTTTAGTACAAACCAGTATATGTAGAACATAGCTTCTTTCTTTAATCTCCATCTAAATTGAAAGATAAGGTACATATGAATATACTTGTTAACAAATGAATAAAATTCTTGGATCAAGACAAAAATATGAGGCCCTAGAGCTGGTTTCACTTGGTGACATTCTGAAGTTTTGCAGGTTGTTGTCTGAGGAGAGTTGGTGGGGACTCTGATTGACTTGCTGGGTTGATATGGAGGTACTTTCGTCCAGAAGGGATACAGTTTTGTAATTCCTACAGAGATGTGGGTGGGCTAATGTTGACCCTGAGATTCTGAAGACCCAGGAAATTTGTTTTTAAGGGAAAACCCGATTTTTTACTGAATAATGTTTGCTTCTACCCTATTCTCTTTTCTACCTCAGAAAATTTTATTTCAGAAAAATATTATATCCCAATTTCAATTCAGGTAACATGGGAAAATTATTTTCCCTCCAAACCACCTTAAATCTTTAAAAGGAGAGAGAAATCTAAGTGTGTCTTATAAAAATCTATCTCAGTGACTGCATGGAAGGCTTGTTTTCAGAAAGATAGGGTAACTGAGCATAAAGCAATTGTTTTCTTTGATTGGTTTAAAAGGAACGACTCCTCAATTTCCATCTGTCTCTGTTAAAAGCTACATGAACAGGTAAATCAGTAAATGAACAATGCTCATTTCTCAATATCCTTTGTAAGAGTCTGAATATCAAAATAAAAATTGTCCTCCTTTCCTTCTTTTATTAAGTATTCTTAAAACAGGAAATCTTACAGGGTGCTCCAAACAGTCCTCACTTTGTTACTCTTTCAGGTTTATTCTCAAATCTTTGTGATAGTTCCCATAAATGAAAATGCCCAGTATTGGGCTTGGATTTCTGAGTGTAGGTGAAAATAGATTACCCTGAGATTTTGTTCAGTTTCTCTCCATTTCACATTTTGTATAGAGCCAGTTTATGAATCACGATTTCTTACTGTTTACGTGGAAAGTCAAAACAGCATTGCATTACATTGTTCTCCCTTCAACATTTTCATAACAAGTATAAGAGACTCTCCTTTAAATAACCTCTGCTGCCAGCTAAGATGCATAGTGAGATGTGGAAGCACTTCAACTTAACATAGGTAACTGAGTACAATGAATAATACATTATTGTAAATACTGCCTTAGCGTGATGGAGCCAGTTACAATGGCAAGAAAGTGAGTGCATATTGTGTATAGGAAGTTAACGAAAACATAAAATTGCAACAAAGCAGCTACGAAGAAAGTAAAACAGTTTAATCTATAAGACAGCATATTATGACTTAATTGGCATAAATTGCTACACACTGAAAAAGGAATCTTTATTCACACATCTTGAAAGTGGCGATTTTGTGATTCACATGCTGAAAAAACGACAACAGTTGTTATATACAAGCCATCCTTACGAGGATGCTCACACAGGCAGAGTAATTCAACATTGTATCTTGACTCAAATATACTGTTTTTCCTCAAAATATCAACATGATTTTCCCTTGAAATTCCTATAACTGTCCCAATTGGTTGTGCATAAAACTGTGCTTACAAATAGCACATGACTTAAAATATTCAGAATCAAATATGTTCTAGGTAAGGTGGTTAGATACACGGTGTGTAGTATCTGTTTAAAGTTAAAAGGAAGCCAGGAGCAAGATTCAGAGCTGTACTGCCATTTTTAAGTAATTCAAGATGACCAGGGTTATACTAAATTATGTATGTATCATTCATTGGACTCTTATTTCAAGCACTTTCATTGACAGTGAAAGCAACCAAGTGGCCAGTTTAGTCCAAGGATTGATATTCAGGATTATTATGTCAATCGTAAGATAGTAAAATACAGAGCAATGACTTCCTGGATCAGGGAAATCTGGAATGAAATCCTTGCTTTATATATGATAAGCTCTGTTACCTTTTGAGAGTAAATTAACAAATGAGCCTCAATTTCTTGAAACAAATACTTGTTCTAAGCTCAGATAACTCAGGAACTTTCTACAGGTACCGCATGCAAACATGCAGGTGAAGTTTCTACTTGGCATTATCCTTTATGTTTACCAAGGCAGTGGGCTTCTGTAGGTGTAAAACAAGAACAACTGTTTTTGCTTTTTGTATTAAATCTCTATTTTTCTTTTAAGCCAGAAAGGTTAAATCATCCTTTCTCACTTCGACTAATACTTGGGCCGATCAACAGCTTTTCCAGTCACTTTCAAAGATAAATGCACAGTTTCATTTTTCAGCTATTACAAGTCTATTACAAACTAAATGCAATGTTACCTTCTGTTTTAATTCAAAGATACTGAGTGCTCACTCCTTGCCCCCTTCTCAAATCATGGTGATCCAATATCTTCCCTGTCCTTGTCTCTAAAATTGAGACAAAAGTCACTTTACTTCTGCTTTTTTCCTCAAGTCATCTAACCTCACTCCAGGGAAAATAGAGGCCACATCCCTCACTTGGTATGCCTTCTTACCATGAAGCTTAAGGATCATAGAGGGAAGTTTTAGAATTTTTAAGTCCTTTGCAAAATCTCTTCTCTCTTTAAGGTAGCAAACATCATAAGCAAGGCCACAAACAGATGGACTTCTTTGTATTTTAGGTACAATTTCATGACTAGAGTTGAGTCCCCTAAACTCAGTAGTTTATTTTTATAGCTGAGAAACTCAATTTTTTATTATGCTAAAATACTTTTCATATTTTATTTCATAATAGTCATCCTTACCCCCATTTTCCATATGAATTATGTAACTGACTTTTATGCAAGTGTGTGACTCAAATGAACAACAATTTCCATAAAAATATTTTGCTGAAAATGTATTAGCATTGAAACTGAATTCTTTATATAGTTATGGAACCAAAATAAATAAAAAGTAAACTAATAAAAGTTCTGAGTCTTCTTTCAAAAAAGTATTTACAATTTACCACTTTTGTAGTCAAATATTAATTGACTCTCTGAAATTCCTAATTATCTCTGCCTTACAACAAAAACAATACTGCTATCCACCCCCCACTAGAAAATTTAAGGCTTTTACTGGATTAAATGCTGTCTCCTTTGCTTTTTAGGAAGCAGACACTCACTGTCCACTTCTGTTGACTAACGTCCTCGGTGTCTGAAAGGCAGTGATGCATGTTAGGAACTGGGAGCGAGGGTTTGGGCTACACTGCCTTGATTAGGCTCTGGCCACTAGTTCCAAACCAGCTGGATAAATTTGCTCAAATTAGTTCACTTCTCTGTGCCACAGTGTCACTGTTTAAGTCAGCAAGTTAAGTGAGAACAGGGCAGGAATCATCATCATCCTTCATGGTGTCATCAATTCCTGCAGTTCTGATGCCATCCCAGAGGACAGAGGACACCACAGAACTCCTCAAAGAAACTCATTGTTCCAGGGCAATACCCTGTGAACACCTTGGAGAAGGGCATTTCCTCTGGGCCCTTCCAGGGGCTATGGTTAGCAGTGGCTGATTAGTTGCTCAAAATGGATTAATTCTAACATTTTCATTGCTTGAGACTTGAAACTCCTTTCTCTATAGTATGTAAGGGAAAGTCCAACAGTTTAACTTTATTGACTAAGTGTCACTGTTGAGTCCAGGTTTCAATTAGTTAACCTAATAGCCTATTAACAGCACTCCCAGTAGATCAAACCGACACGTAAAATACCCAAACCTGGATAAGTACACCCATGCTAGTGATTTGTCTAAACCAAACCTAACATTTGATTGACCT
Source organism: Micronycteris hirsuta (assembly GCA_004026765.1). Classification (NCBI taxonomy): domain Eukaryota; kingdom Metazoa; phylum Chordata; class Mammalia; order Chiroptera; family Phyllostomidae; genus Micronycteris; species Micronycteris hirsuta. The sequence goes on along the minus strand of PVJI01006020.1, from coordinate 26,928 downwards.
TTTATCTACTTTCTGTTCCCCCACATGCTCTTCAGGACTTGCTAATATGTATTGAACTGTTCTGTTAGATTTGTGGGTGGGCGTGACGCCTTTGTCTGCTTGTACTTCTCTTTTAGGGTCACCTAGGCCTTGTTACATGACAGGTGGTAGAGGCAGGTGGTAGAGGTACTTATAAGATGGCCATTTCCTTCTGTAAGGTGCTTATGTCAACACAGGATGTTTTCCTGCAAAGTGTGCATGGTGTTGTCTTCACAAGCAGTGTCAGTTCACAAATTTTGGAGACTAGCTTTCTCAGACTCATCTACATTTGTGCAAAAACTCCATTCCATATCTCAGAGTCCCATTCATGGCACAGGGGTTCACAAATATTTTCTTTAAAGATTTTATTTACTTTTAGACATAGGGGAAGGAAAGGAGAAAGAGAGAAACATTAATGTGTGAGAAATACATCAATTGGTTGCCTTTCACGCATGCCCAACTGGGGACCTGGCCTGAAACCCAGGCATGTGCTCTGGCTGTGAATCGAACAGGCGACCTTTTGGTTTGCAGGCCAGCACTCAATCTGTTGAGCCACACCAGTCAGGGCAAACATTTTCTTTAAAGAACAAGATACATATTTTACATATTGTGAGCCATACAGTCTCTGTTGAAACAACTCAGCTCCGTCAACTCTGCCACTGATATAATAGAAACCAATGTTGTAACAATTCCAACAACACATTTTTATTTTAAAAAGGGGGGAGTGACTAGAGATGCAGGTTTGCAACTTCTACCTTAGCATACATGATTTAGTAGGATTTAGCCTTTGAAAGGAACTGCAACTTTCCTACCCTTACAGTTAGATGCAGGCTCATCCATGACTATACCTGCCTGGTGACTACAAGTGAATAGGCACCTTCAAAGCCACAGAGGTCTTCTTGCCCTAGACACAGGTTGCAATTTATGTCTTTGTAAATTCACAGTTTTCTTTTTTCCTATATGTGCTCTGTGGGAGTGTCAGAGGAAGCCAACTGCCTATCCAACTTTGTATTTATCCTTGTTACCATGGTACCTAATTATCACAGTCATTTAAATTCTTACCACCTTGTACTCCTCTTATATTTCATTCTATATTATACCAGGAATTATTTAAATCATTATGATGAAACTGTATGCCAGAGATCACATGTGTAACATTGCCACAGGGATAAGATTATCCCTGTACTGCTCGTATGCATGAGAAAACCAAATCAGTCTCCAGTTTTCATGGTTGCAGGAGGCCCCTTCTGGTACTAGTTATTGAATCAGTGATAGCAGATAACAATCAGTCACAGCAGATAAGTAATGACATACACAAATTAACATAATTTGAGGATGCTTTAATAAAGGAGCTATTTACAAAGGTGGGTGCAGTGTGCAAGAGAAACATAGTATACTTTGGCAAGCATCTTATTGAAGATGAATTGATTTTTATCCATTTGAATTCCAGCTTGTATTTTCATGCTATTTTTTGAAATCTTAGAGCTATATTATGATACCTTCCTATGCAGTAATTTTAGACTGTTTAAGATGCTGGTAGAAATACCTGTCAAATTAGAAACACTAGAGTCAACATTTCATGAAATTTACTGCCAAAATCATTATATAAAGTTGGGATAAACTCTGATAAATTTTGCAAATATTGGGTTTGCTCAAAACTGCATTATAACGAATGATTTTGGTGGAGGAGTGAGAGAGGAAGAAGAGTATACTACTCAGAAAAACCATTAATTTTTAGTATCTAAACTAAGAGAAATATTAAAAAAATGGAAAAATATGTAAATATTGTGGACCAAAAGGTCCACAGACTGCGATCTACCCAACGATTAATTAGAATGATTATTATTAACACGTTCTTCATGTCTCGTTTGTACAAAAGGATGTTTACAAGGTAGCATAAAAATGGTTTAAGTTATAGACCTATTCTCCCTAAAATAATGTATTTTGGTATTTGATTACATAATATGTTTCTACCCATTAAAAATAGTGCTAACTTTTAATTGGCCTAAATTGGCCAAAATTTATTGCCAAAATTCATTACTGAAATGTTAAAAAGAGTTGGTGTATATAAACCTTCATATTTAAAGTTATTTTTCTTATGTTCAATCAAAATTTTTTATGTTATTTCTTTTGGCCTGGACCTCAACAGACATTAAAAATTATTTGTTTACTTCCTTATATTATTAATATTAGTAATTCTTAATTCTAGTTTTTTTTAGTCAAAATGAAAACAAATAAAAATGGCCCAGAATGAAGTTAATGCACGTTATGCATCTCAGATGCTAATATAAGTAAGAATGGAAAGCAACTCGGTAACCACTAAAAGGCAAAAGTTTGGATTTAGGGAAACACACACCTTCGATCATAAAATGCGTTTTCTTGAGGATGTGTAAGAAGTTCAGGTGATTTTTATCTGTAGCTTTTAGGTGAAAATCATTCTCCATGTGTTTAAATATTTAAATAATACACTGATATTACACACAAAAGAAGTAATACTTAAAAGCCAATTAAAAACAGCCTTCTTTAGACTGAGTGGCAGGTGGAGATGCGTTTGTACAGTTATACATTTTTGTCTTTTAAGAAAGATGTACTAATTTCTTTGCCAATGATATTATTTTCTCTTACATGAGTATTTGGTTCCTACTTCGTTCTCCTGACGTGCAAATGTGACAGATTTGGGTAATGGTCGCGTTTCTATTCTCTACTACTAAGGTTACTGCTACCCACCCCCACTACTCTGTTAGAAGCACTGTGACTTTTATTGTGTCTCTCTGGCAATGTAGCGAACCCAGTGAGTCTCAATTTTAGGGTCAGCGCAGCTCCTGCGTTTTATGGAATACCGTCAGTGGCAACTAACAGCTTTTTGCGCAGAAAGATATACTATGCAGTCATACATAACCAAGTATTTCTTTTCAGCTGTGCTGGGGAAATTGAATAAAGCCATCATGTAAAATGTCCAGTAGCTATAAGCATGTCCTCTTTGACAAGAGGTTTTTATGTTTTTCATGTATTTTAATTTAGAAAAAGGCATTAGAGGATTTCGATTTTATGTCACAATTATTGAACCAAAAAAAATACCCAAAATGAAATGCAGAAGTTTAGCGTTTATTTTATATAGAAAGGAGTAAGACATAGTTAAAAGACATTTATTTTTTCCTTACAGGCCATTCCATAAAACTGGGAAGATGTGAAAGATCACGTATATAAAATAATACCTTAGAATTTGATTACTGCCTTCTCTCAGATTTACAATGTAAAGGTAAAAATTTATCTTCTTATCAACTTTTCTGGTATCTTGTGTATCTTTATGTTTACATAATTCCAGTTCAACCTTGCTTTTGAGTCTAAATGAATAAGAATATAAAATTTTGTAAAACAATCAAACAATGCTAACAAAGATGCATACTTATACACTTAAAATTCAATATATAGTTTTATAAAGCAGAGTGAGAAGTGTAAATAGAGCACTAACCTAGTATACAAGAATGTGAGTATCACAGAAAGTTTCTTGGAGAGACTCCAATTGATTTTGAGGAATAAATAGAATGAAGAAGGAACAAGACATTCTAGACAGAACACCATGAGTCTCCATGAAACGTCATGATGCATTCAGAAAGCAAATCATTCCATGAATCTGTTAGAAATGCCTTAGCAAAATCTTCAGTTACCTACCAAATGTTAATTCTCTCTCTTCCTGTATTTCTCTATTAATACTCTCTGACTATCCTAATCACAAAACCGTCTGGTTCTTCTTTAAATCTAGGTGAGTTTACATAGCTAACTTTTGGGCAAAAATATGCATGTGGAGGTTGGTTTTATGTCCTTCAGAAGAATTTTTAAGGAAGGAGACGTGAACATCCCTGTACCTTTATCTATCCAGCTGCCTGGGATACAATTAGTTTTACGGATGTTTTGTGAGAAATAAACTGCTATTTCTTTTAAAACATCTATTTTTGAGTTGTTGTTACTAGAACTAAACATAATATTAACTAGTACAAGTGTATATGAAGAGTAGTAGAGAGAAATTTTAATTAAAATGGTATGGTGAAGGAACTTACGTGTTAAACTAAACGTTTTGAACTGTAGCTTCTGAATATGGGGCTATCATTAAGCACTTTTAACAAGGTAATAGTATACGTGGATTTCAGTCTTACAAATATTGTGTGATAATAATAGAATTAATTAAAAGGTAACCAGAGAGGAAACACAGTTTAAACTCTAGTGAAGAAATCTCACTTTATCTAGAAGACCCCAGGTCTTTGATTCAATGACAGGTATCATTCACTGAGATGGGAAGTGGAGAAACACATTTAAGAAACTATAAAAAATTCAGCTTTTGAGATATTTTGAATATCTGTGGGACATTCAAGAAGAGCTGTATCAGAAAAATCTGAAAAGTAGTAGTCAAAATCCTTTGTATACAAAGATATCAATAGAGTGACTAGAAATTTGACTTTTTTAAAATCAAGTAATGCCAAACCCTTCTCTACAAAGCAAAGAAGCCATGGAAGATAATTTAAATAAATAAAGTAAGTAAGTAAGTTAAGGAATAAAATGAACACCCTCTTGTCTTACTAACACAGTAGCATTTACAGCATGCATTCCTACTGCCTCATTTCAGAGAGGAATGAAAAGGAAGTAATCACTGCAATGTAGACATGTAAAATACTGAAGGTTTGTTCTTTTCTTTTGGCGTTGCCTGTAGTTCTGTCCTGGATATAAACTAACCTGCAAAAAAACAAAACAAAAAAAAGTCCTGTTATGATGTCATTCCTAAGCCCTTTATAAGCCTCAGAAATTGTTTGGTAGACTCTGATAAGAATATTAGATATGGAAAGAATCCTGTGATATCATAGATTAATCCAATAATAAACTTTTAAGCTAATGACTTTAAGAGTATAATTTAATAATTTAGTAAATGACTCAATTCCTATTCCTATAGACCTTTTGAGATATAAATTTCAATTTAGTATTTCTGTGGCACACTAAAGGTAAAATACATATGCAATTAAATGTTAATTTCTTATTCTAAAAGACTTTGTAATAGATCAATCACTTATATTTCTCTTCCTTGCCATTTATTTCAGTTGAATAAATACAATACATTTCTGCCCTGTTTTGATTGAATAAGTAAAACATAATATGCCTTTGTAATTCCTGCATTCATTAATAGAAAGAATGTTCTTAAAATAGACAAAATAGAATAAATGCATCTCTGTCTATCTTAACAGGTATTTATTCTGGGATTTTTTAAAAATGAGAATGAGAGCAGATTAGTTGTATAATAATCATTCCTAAAGTATAAGTGGTCTAGCCAATTATTTAAATTTATGTATAAAATTAGTTTTACAATGTAAAATTTGATAAATTCCAACCTGTTTCATGATTATAAAAATATTCTATATAGGACTTCTAAATATATTTTTATATATCCATAAATTAGAATATCATGAAGACAGTGAAATTATAATGTGATATAGCGTACATAATGTCAGGAAAACATGTTTACAATCATTAACATGCATGCGAAGTATATATAAAACAAAATATTGCAATGAAATTTTGCACCAAAATATAACACTTAATACATATGGACTCAACATGGAAGTGTTTTGTGGCACAACATTACATTCTATAAAGTTATTATCTAATTTTGGATATCTATACTTTCTTTTGTGAAGATATGCCATTTTTATAATATAAACTAAAGAAATAAAATAGACATAATACATTTTTAAAATATATACCAAGAAACAAAATAAAACTACTCAAAACTCTTCTTCCATAAAATTTAAGAAGGAAATTTACTCAGATATAATCTATCCAACAGCCAATATCAGGATAAAAACATATATTTTTTAAATTTAGGATAAGCAATGTGAACTTTAACAGTAATATAACACTTAAAATGAACTATTTGTGAATTTCAACTTAGTTCAGTTGATTTCTTATACAGTCAGATATGTTCTCCTGTAAGCCAGAACAGTTTGGTTAAAGTTTTCTTCAATAAAATGACAACTTTATTATATACATTGAAGTAATCGGTGGTTAAATCTTGAAAATCAGCTTCATACAACTCCAACTGTGTCTTTCAGGTTGTTTGTTTATTTATTTTCTTATTTGTTTCTTCAGAATGGGAATGGACTTGAAGACTGAAGGGAAATGGCAGTTTGCAATGAATTTTCAATTTAAGATCTGTTTTGATGATTATTGGTGTGTAACAAAATGCTCAAAATTTAGTGGCTTAGAACACAGTACATCTTTACTTGTTATGACTGGTGGATTGCTAAACTTAGTTGAGTGGGTTTTGCTTGGGGTTTTAAAGCAATTGCAATCAGTTGTTAGATGAGACTGCTGTCATTGAAAGTCTGACTGTCCTAGAAGCCCAAGGAAGCTCACTCGCTAGGTTGGTAGTTAATGCTGACTGTCTGCTGGCTGCTCAGCAGGGGTGCTCCATTGCAGATTCTGAACAGAAGTTCTCAGTGTGGCCTGAGCCTCCTAAGAGATGCTGTCTGGATTCCCAGAGGCCGTGTCCCAAAACTGAGATTCCAAATAATCCAGAGAGATCCTCCTAGGTTCCAGGATGCCGCTCAGAGGTGCTGCCTCATCATCACACTCTATTCTCTTGGTTACATATACCATACCAGATTGAAAGTGAGAGAGGCCACAGAAGGAGGAGAAAACCAGGAGTGGATCATGGTGGAAGGGGGTATGGGGAAAAGTGACATTGTTTGAAAGGTAGCGCCTTCAGTCAGAAAGCTTATAAGCCATTTGAAATTATTTGACATTTAAAAAGAAATACTATACCTCACTGAAAGTAATGCTCCAGGCTAAATGGACCTGCAAAATATGATTATCAGTTCAAAAAGTGTTCAGCTCTAAATGGAGAGAACTGTACTTGAATAACAATAAACAAAAAAAAAGAAAAAAATTAAAATTAAAAAAAAAAAAAGTGTTCAGCCTTATCTATACTCCCTAGTGGAGATGCTTCCCGACGTTGATTTCCTTTTCTATTTTGATTTCCATTGCTATTTCTTGCTTTTCAAAAATTTGTTACTAGTTGATATTCTAAAAACTAGAAAGGTATAGCATCTAATACTGTACCCAAAATATAAGTTTGGATTGGTTTTACAGTAACATGCATATCATTACTGTTATTGTCAATTATAAAATAACCATATGCTGGGTATGTGTTTGGGAATGTTCAATATGAAGACGACATTTGAAAAATATAGAATATTGGATTTACACATTCAAAGCATTCTACTACCATTCCCTCCTCTCATTAAACATACTACTTAATTGTCTTCCTTATATGCTAAGCTTGATCAACTTCTTTCTTGATTGTGCCCCGTTTGAGATTTAGGGCCTTTTTTATTTGCCTTCCAAAGCTCTGATCAACTCTTCTCATTCCACATTTCTTGCTCTTCTTCTTTCATACAGCCCTTAACAGTCTGTGTTTATTTGTGAGTGAGAAATAATGATTCAGAAGAATATCTATGGTGTAGGAGGAAACAAAAGACATCTAGGTAAGCAAGCATAATTTGAAGCAAATCTCTTGATGCACACAGGAGAAACCATGTAGTACCTGAATAAGAGTGAGAAGGACACCTTGATGAAGAAATAATCAGCAAGAGAAAAAAAAATATGTGGAAACAAGGAACGAATTTCATTCTTTAATTTAAAAAAATGAACAAGTGAGCATAGCCAAGAACTCAGTAGGAATTATAACAAGTGAAGTTAACCATTTTAGTTGCTTTGGCAACAGAACCACCATCTTAAGCTAGTAATATCATGGTGATAAAAACACAAATAAGTGAAGTAAATAGCAATCTTGTTAGTTCTTCCTAGGAGAGTGTTCATGGGGAAATTTCATGGTAATTTCTGCTCAAGATCCGGTAGTAAGAACACAACCATCGTACGGAACACAGAGGGAGACCCCACAACTGCCCCAGTGCCCTCTACATCCCCATCCCCCTTTCTTGCCGGCACACACTTAATCTCTTTGTTACAGGTTAGTGCCAACTAATGAATCATGTCACCACCCAGGTTGCTTTGGCGAATTTAATAGGCATCGATGCATGAAAAGAAAGCCCAGAATTGAAAGACCCAAAACAGAGTTCTCCTGGGACTCTGTATTGTGGTTCAGAGCAATCTAGGAAACTGTTATTTACACTGCCCTTCTTTCAATACACTAACCCTGGAGAGCTGTGCTATGTGCAAAATGAGAGTGTAGAGAGGGAATCAAAATCAAGTATTTATGAAACACTGGTGACAAGGAGATTCGTCTGGACCAAATAAATAAATAAACAAATACGTTTGAAGCATGATAGCTGGAAAAATATTTCTGGTACACTTCATCCGTTTCTAACATCTCAGGTCAATACATCCTTGATTCTTTAACAGCATCGCATTAAAAAAAATGGAGGTGTAATTTTAATGTCTTAAACAGCCCTTGAGGGTAATTAATCCAAACGGTGAAAGAGAAAGAGTTAATCCAGAGTAGAGAAAAATAATCTCAAAAATACCTATAGTTTAGAAGAGAAGGATCTGTGTGAAAAGTTTACCTTTAACATGGCTAAGAGGTAAAGGCAGAAACTACAGATTCAGGATAAGAAGATCCGTCTGCAGAATTCAGCCAACAGGAAGACAAGTAGTTGGAAAATGAAAACAGGTGCACCAGGCAGGTAAACTTACTTTCCTAGGAAGGTAAAATAGTAATCTCCTCTTATCCATGGGAAATGCGTTCCAAGACCCCCCCCCCCCAGTAGATGCATGAAACCATGAATAGTACTAAACCCTATGTTTTTTTAATACAAGCATGTCTATGTTGAAGTTTAATTTACAAATCGAGCAATGTTCTTTCTGTAGATGTTAGCAATCTCAGCATAGAATTTTTAAATCCTTTATTAAATTGAGAACTTTTACCTTTTTATTTAAAGAAAGCACTTTATGGATTTTCTTTGGCATATCCCAATTACCAGCATCACTACTTTTGTGCTTCGGGGCCATTATTTTGCAAAATAAGGGTTATTGAACACGAGCACTGTGACACTGTGACAGTCAACCAGGTAGCAGAGATGGCCACTAAGTGATTGATAGGTGGGTAGTGTAAAGAGCATGGATATACTGGGAAAGGGGAAAATTCACATTCCGGGTATGACAGCAAACGATGACAAAAGATTTCATGACTCTACTCAGAACAATGCATAATTTAAAACGCATACGTTGTTTATTCCTGGAATTTTCCATTTAACATTTTTCAACCACACCTGACAGGAGAGAACTGAAGCCGCAGGAGATAAAACTGGAGATCGGAGAGGACTGCGGTGTGCAGACCTAAATGTCAGATTTCTCTACTATGGTGTTGGAATCCCACTCCCCAGGCTTCACTGAGGATAATGCCAAAGAGTAGCTCACTTTTATGAGAGACTGCCTTTGTGAAAAATCGGAGCAAATCTCTGAACGTTGTCAGCCATATAGGGACTGTATGAAAGAAAAAGAGATAAATGCCAAAGAAGATATGAAAAAAAAAGGAAGAGTTAAAAAATTCTATTTTCTATCTAGCTTCTCTAAGAAAGCTAAAGAAAATTACTCCAAATAAGTGTATCACAGCAAGAATTCTGTTGAAGTGATGATAATTTATCTTATGTACAAGAGAATTGGCCTTGGACACAGCTTTTTATAATATAAGTATAAATCATTTTGGTTTCAATTAGCATTGAGTTATTTAAGAGTTTTCATAAGTAACAATGTAGTATTTCTACTGGTTAATGGTAATTACCTTCAGATATTGTGTCCTGAAACAGATGTGTTAAATGTGCCTGACCTAACGGGATCATTGGATATTTGTGAAATATGTGTACAAACATAACCAGCTGAATATTTCTGCATTTCCAGAACCCTCCTTAATCCTGAGGTATTAGAAATTAAAGGAACAAATGTTAAATAACCAAACAGTTTTTATTCTCTAGGAGAAGGTGATTGATGGAGAGAGAGTTTGCCACCTAAAATTATGCCATTTTTGAGGTATTATTTGAAGCTGGTTATTTTCAAGACACAAAAGTCTCAAGAAAATCCTTTGACTTCCCCCTCATACTGCACAGTAGAATTTAGAGAGAGGGCCTGCTCCAGGAAGGGATAGATCATTGTAAATGAGTATAGTTAATATCAACCAGTGTGTGACAGGGAGGAACCTAGCAAGGGGCCTTTTTAATCCAAGTCCTCTCTGAGTCCCGTTGTTAAAGACAGCCCAGCACACATCTGTTTACCAAACATTTGCTTTCCATCACTCCTGAGTCGCCTTCCTCCAAACTACAGCCACACTCCCACCCTCCTGCTCTTTAGTTCAAGATGGTATACAAACCTTAACTACCCTGCTTGTCCTTATGTCCAATATTCTTATGAAACTCCTATTGTTACAGAACAGAGAGGGGAGAGCTGAATGATATGAAAGAACCCCCTTTTTCCCCAGGGGTTCCTCCCCTTTAACAGGTTTGCTTTGCCCGCCACCAGAGGAAAGATGTAAAAGGAAAGGAATTATTATTTATTTTGAAGTTGTACAGACTAAAGTTCTTTAGAATATGCAAACAGTCCTTCCCTCTCCCTCTGCCCTGTGTGGGGTACCGTATCTCACGCAGGCTCCCAGCACCATCCCCGTGGCAAAAGGAGCACTTCCAAAGCCACAGAGGTCCTGACTCTCACCCAAGCTTCATGGTCTCCACTCACCAAAACTGCATGGTCCCAACAAGACCCCCAAGCCATGTGGTCCCAAAAAGAGACGCCAAATGGCTGCCCCGCCTCGGTTTAAATCCCAGCGCCAATCTTCCTCTGCAGCCTCATTTCCGGCTCCTCCCACAATTGGCAATAGCTGCCAGCATTCAGGGCAGGTGTGGCCCTGTGGTGTGGAGCCAATTATCTCCAAGCTCTTCTCGACCCCATTACAAATGCCTCTTTGGGGGCCCCCTCTTGGCTGCACCCTGTTACACTATTTGTACATATGTAATAACTTTGGTTAATTTCTCCTGTTACTCTGTCTCATGTCAAAACAGAAATGTAGAAGGAACATTAATTTTCATCCCCCAAAATACAAATGGAGGAAGTTGACAGTTTACCCAGCAGAAAAAAACAAATTATACATTTATTAATGTATACAAGCATGTGTGCATGTGTATATTTTTGGATAATTTTGGTATCTTGGCAGCATCCATAGTTTGTGGTTTTTACACTGGGATACACAGTGGAGACAGTGCTAGAGTTGTGGGAAATGCTTAAGACAGAAAAGCACTTTGAAGTAAGGGGTCAAGGAGTCAAAAAAAAGGTCATTTTATTAGAAGGAGAGCTATTAGAGTAAGTTAAGAAGATTTGGCACTAAGATCTTGGTTCTGGTAAAGACCATAGGAGTACAAACACAGTGGGGCTTTGAATCTCGTCCTTAGGTGACATGGCCAAGATCAAGCTGAGAGGAAACAACTTAACAGATGAGGCAATGAATTAGGCACAAGTGAGTAAAATTAAGCTGTGTCCCCCGCTTGCTCTGAAGCAGAAGTGGAAGTCACAAAGAAGACAGGGAGGAGACAGAGGCAGGTAAATTTTTTCTCACAATACAAATGTTTCCAAGAGTAGCAGGATGAGCTCTTTCCAAAACAGATGACATGAACACAGTGAGTTAGCATCCTCCTACTTGGGAATTAGTAGAATGGACAATGGAATGGCTGGAGTATTAAGTGGAAGGTTTTGGTAGTTTTTTTTCCCCTGCTTGAAGACAGCAGATAAAATGGGATTCAATGATACTACCCCAGGGTAGTTAACATGAAACATTTGAATTACTGGGAATCACTAGCTTGGAAGAGAATCACCTGAAACAAATCTCATACAATCAAGAATTTTGTAATATTCTGAGTTAGAGAAGAAAGCTTATTTGGTGAATATAGTGATATAGTGGAAATGACATACTAAGATATGAATATTTGAGCAGATTCGAAGAAGTATATAAGATATTATTTTAATCTGTTTTCTGGAGTAAGACATATATTTGGATTTGAAGAACCTATCTTGTTTATATCCTTGTCTCTATTATTTTCTCAGTAAGAAATTGAGATAAAAAGCTAAGTGTTGTCTATGTTTTTGAAAATTATAATAGTCTTATTTTCTTCAAATGACATAAAAGTTTGTTGACTAATCGGTAATACTATTAAGAATCTAGGGTATCTATCAGGAATTTCAAGAATGATATAATTAATGTAAAAATCATTTTATAATATTTGAATGAAGGTTCACACAATGTCCTTCTACATTGGTATCAGCATATTGAGTGTTGAATAATATACTTAAAACAAACGCTTATGATGACAAGTGTAGAAATGTGAGTGTGCTTCAGACAAGTAAGATTAAGACTTAGAAAACTGTCAATGGTGAGGATTAACAATCAGCTGAAAACAAAGAATGAAATTTTCAACTGCGACTGTTGAGAATTGTGTAAGAAGAAAATTAAACAAGAAATACATTCCAAACAAGCAACATAAAAATGCAAAGAAAACAAAAACTCTTAAAAGGAGAAAATACAAATTTATCCTATGCTTAGAAAAATCTTTTGGCTTTAAATCTGAGAATATATTAATTTACACTTTAAATATGATAAAGTTTCTATTTTAAGAGGGCAATATATCTATTTAGACACATTTTTAAAGTTTTATTTTATTATAATCATTACTTAAAATACTTTTACAGAGTATTTTGAAGAAATAATCCATGTTACATGCCTTAAAAAAAGTTTGAGTGTGTTGCCACACACTTAAACTGGCGTGTTCTACACAATGGCATGCTGATACACACTCACACACAAGCTGCATGTTTTTCCTGTTGGATTGAAGTGATCATTACCTGCTTATTCCTTTAGTTGAATCAGCAACAAAGTGATTTACAGTTTGCATTAATTTTTCCTTTAATTTCTTTTTAAAGTTAGTAACTGAGAAAGGCATAAAAGAATGATATAAAAGCCCAAAATTAAAACATAATTGTAGCTGAGAGAATTGTAGTGCTCTTGGAATGTACTGAACGTAGAAACGCAACCACTTTAACTGGTGCAGCAAAGCCAAAGCCGATGAGTCTTTTAGAGATATAATTTTACTCTTTTTTTGTTTTGCAATTTTACTTCAGAGACTAGTAAGTTTTTTATAGCTTCTAAAACAACGTTGGATTTATAAAAATGGTTTTCTTAAAATCTTAATAATAAATACATTTACTGACTCTATGGGAAATACCAGGTTATTCATGTTTAAACAATTGATTATTTTTTGACATAGAAAAATGGATTACAGACCCAGAGCAACTTAACTTTAATAATTCAAATAACATCTTTTTTCTTGATCATAGAGGTTTCTAGAAATAATATGGGTTCATCGTGAATCAAAATTAAAGCTTTATTTTTGCTTCGATTATTGTTACTAGGTGTTTTTATTACACAGAATCCCAACATATCAAAAAAAGAAAAGATGGTTTCTTTCTGTCTGTTTCTGATTTAATGTAAAATGCTATATGAATTAGAGATGAGATACAAAGACTACATTAAATTGCAACAAACATAACTTACTATAATTTATTTAAGGAAAAAACACATAAAATGAAGCCTCATTTTTGTAAATATAGTCTATCTTTTAGTATTATCATTCATTAAGATTTATTTACCAGTTATTTTGTTATTTGAATGTAAACAGCCATCTTGAGTGTTTCATGCTTTCAGAATTATAAACTCCATTCATCTAGAGTTTCAACGCACGTTACTGAGAAAATAAAAAAGCACAGATATTTTTTCTATTTGGTGCCTACTGAGTAGATATTTTTATTCAATTTGTAAATAAAATGGGCTAATTCTTGATTAAACATTATGTTGGTGAGTAAAATTTGCTGAAAAAGCGATAATGATGTTGAAACATTATACAAAGTTTAGAAGTAAGGAATGAGGTAGAGGGTGGCGCAAAATTCCGTATCTTAGTGGTTTCCAAAATACCAAGGAAAAAAGATATCGTAAGGAAGTTTGTGCCCCCACCTGTCGCGGATTTCGACCCGCAAAATCCGTGGGGGGACCGCCCCGATCGCGTGAATCAATCTTACCCAGAGACACGCTTAGAGGTGAGAATCCGGCGACCACGGGTCTCCTCCACCATCCCCATCTTGGGGAGAAAGACCTCGTGGGTTGCTTAGCCGGGGCTTTTATTAGAGGCATTAAGACACATTTACATTGGATTG
>PVJI01006020.1:0-12563 GCA_004026765.1 Micronycteris hirsuta | reverse complement strand
GGATATAAATTCAGGTCCGGTGGCAGATAGGACCAAGTTAAAGTAATATGTAGGGCACAGCAAGCCAGAATTTTTTAAGATACATCTTTGCCAAATTCCTATTAGAGAATTCCCATTCCACAGACATGATCCACACTTGCTCACATGGGAATCACACGGAGCTGTGCTCAAAACGTGTAAATTCGGCCCAGCTGGTGTAGCTCAGTGGATTGAGCGCGGGCTGGGAACCAGAGGGTCCCGGTTCAATTCCCAGTTGGGGCACATGCCTGGGTTGCGGGCCAGGTCCCCAGTGAGGGCCATGTGAGAGGCAACCATACATTGCTGTTTCTCTCCCTCTCTTTCTCCCTCCCTTCTCCTCTCTCTGAAAATAAATAAATAAAATCTTTAAAAAAAATGTAAATTCTTAGGATTGCGTGTTTACACGCGTGTGGAAATCACTGCCACACCTACCTGCTGATTTTGCCATTAATTTTGATAATAATGTAATTACAAAGCATTTACTCTATTAGTCCATACTCTGCCAGGGTGTCCAGCCTGTGGCCCATGGGCTACGTACGTCCCGGGATGACTATAAACGCGGCCCAATGCAAAATCATAAATTGACTTACAACCTTTTTTTTTGCTCATTAGTTTTCACTAGTGTTTGTGTATTTAATGTGTGGCCCAAGACAACTCTTCTTCCTCCAGTGTGGAACAGAGATGCCGAAAGTTTGAACACCCCTGCGGCACTTTACATGTAGTAATTCACTTCATCTTGGCAACAGCCTCATCAGATGGTATGTCTGAGGTTCAGATAAGGAAACTGGACATACAGAATTAGATAATGAACCAAATTAAAATAGTATCATGATTGTAAAAAAAAAGCAAACAAAATACAATCAGAGCTTTAAATATTCATAAATCTGGAGATAAGTCTGGTCTTTGGACAAGCAGGAGGAATTTGTCCCTTGTGGTTAACATAAAATGCTGATGGATGATTTTCTAAAATAAGACAAGAAAGTTGTGACAGATTCGTTCTGAGGAGTTTATCTTCGCATTTATAGCCTGCTTAGAATCGTTCCATTATAAATCTTGAGGTAAACTCTCTTTAGTAGACCCATGTTGCTATTACATGACTCTTCATGAAATGTAAGCACGTGAATTACCCATCCTCCACTATATTCTAAACTTTTCACTGTTTCAAACTTCCTTTCTCCTGGTCAATCCACTCTCTTCCTCTCAGCTTTCCCAAACCTTCCACTACACACCTGGAACCTCATCATAGGTCGAAAACAAAAATCCCCGCACATCCTGCAATTGCTCAGGTAGCACATTGTCAAGAAAAAAAAGTGGAATGGGAAGAAATTAAACAAGCTCTGAAGATTTTATACAAGGCTATTAAAATATGGGCAAGAAGCTAGAAATGCAACTTAACTCCACCTAAACAAAAGATGGGATGGTTTTTAAGGATTGAGATGAACTAAATGAAAGGTACTGCAGGATATTAATTGGAAGTTTGGCCAAAGAGATATATCAAACATATTAAGTTATTCCTGAGCTTGTACGTGTTTTTTTCTCTGAGATTATATCATCTGGGTTTGCTAATCCACAGCAATGGTAGCTAGGCTGCCGCCATCACTGGAGACTGAGGTGCTATCCTTAACAATTGCATTTCAAAAGGATGACTGTGAGGATTTTGTAAAAATTTATATCTCAACAGGCCACAAGAATAATTTACAATTGCAAGTTTTCTAAAATAAATACTCTAAGAAAGGGAAGTCAAAGGCCTATAGTCAGAAAGAAGCCTGTCCTCAACTGAACTAACTGAACTTCAACTTCAACTGAACTAAGGAAAATAGAGATGGACTCAGAGATAGCATGATGACAGTCCTGGCCGGGGAGGGGAGGCAGTAGGAGAGCTGCCAGGAAGGAGGTTAGGAGGGTGCAAGGGACCGAGCAAAAAAAGGGGGGAAAGAAAGAACTCACGGGCATGGAAAACAGCACGGTAATCATGGGGAGAAGGTGAAAAAGGACATGAGGGAGTAAATGGTGATGGAAAAATAAAAACATTTTTTTTAAAGTTTAAACTGAAACATTAACAAAGTCTTGGTCAGTACTCTCTCTCAGGCTCCACTGTCTTGAGTGCAACTAGAGTGTTCTCTGAAGACAGTGTACTTTTCTCGTGAACATTTACTCTCCTACCTTGAAGAGAACTTAGTAACAGAAGGTGCGGCAGTATTTCTCATGTGCCTGAGCTGACTCATTCTCAGTTGTATACTCACAACAGATTCTCTGCAAATCTCTTCAGTTCTTTTTCTGTGCAGCTCTCTCCTGCACAGTATTTTTTACAAGATTTTATTTATTTTTAGAGAGTGGGGGAGGACAGAGGAAGAGAGGGAGAGAAATATCAATGTGTAGTTGTCTCTCACATGCTTCCTACTGGGGACCTGGCCAATAACCCACAAGTGCCTTTCCTGGGAATCGAACCAGTGACCCTTTGATTCATAGGCCAGCACTCAATCCACTGAGCAACACCAGCCAGGGCATTTTGTTTTTGAAAGCATGAGCCATGTTGGTTGCTCTGGACTCTCAGCTCATTTCCTTAAGTCAGGGAATCACCAGGTTTTTACTGATTTCCTTTTCCATGCACTAAATCCTAAAAAATATCTTAAGAGATAAGGCTGGTTTTTGTCGCTGTTCCACTGTGCCACTCAGGTGCCACTGTGCTAAGACACTATAAATAATGTAAAACATACTAAAAGTAATCGTTAAAAACTTGCCATAGGGGACATTGTATTTTCAAATACTACTTAATTTCACATCTGTGCGGTATAAATCCCCCATCAAAAAAGAACATTATTAAAAATGTTCTATATACTTCCTTTACCTTACTTATTATGTTGGTTTCATATATTCATTAGCATGAGGATCAACAATGATCATTACAGAAGTAAATCAAAGTATCAGGAAGAATTTTCTCTCTCTCTTTATATATATATATATATATATATATATATATATATATATATATATATAAATACACATTATATATTATAAATACTGTGTATATTTATAATGTGTAGTATATATGTGTGTAAAATCTTCAGATGTCTTTTTGTTAGATCAAATCATTCAATGTTTTTTAGCCCATAATGTGTCTGATAGGAAGTTTGTACTGGTTGCAGACAGGACACCTCTGCAGTTTTCATGCGAGTTGATTGTGCATGTCCTGCTAGTGTTAACTTTACCAGGGCTGCAGGCTACGGCAGTGCAATCAGTCAGCAGCTCAACTCTAGGAGATGCAATTCTCATGAAGTCTGACACATGCATAGTGACACTTGCTTCACAACATTAAATACAGTAGGTATACACACATACATGTTCCAAACTCTGTCTCCTGAGAGAGCTTAGAGGCAATGACACTCTGAGAGCGACAAGTATACCCCACACCTGAATCCTGGTTTCTAACATTATTCTGAAATAAAGCGAACCAAGGCTCCTTAAAGAAATAGCTAATTCTATGGCTGGGTCAAGGAATATGTGAGACAAATTAAGAGTGCCTTGTAGTGGCAGAAAGTAAGGCAGTGGTTAACAACAAAAACCCCAGCACTTCTATTAATAGGGTATGTCAAAGGAGGCTACTGAAAAAGTTCCCAATGGTCATAGCTAGAACAACGTGAATAAAAAAATGCAGTGTTGAATTATAAACCAAAGTACAAAATAAATATCTATCCTGATATAAATTATTGAATAAATGCATAGCTGGGTAAAATAGATATCTCATATAAAAGGATTCCAAAGAATTTTATAGATGCTGCTCCCTGCAGAGATCTAAGACCCCCTTGAACAGGGGTCCCCTGACTTTCAGGCTGGCCTGTTAGGAATGAGGCCACACAGCAGGAGGTGAGCTTGAATGTAATGGGCTTGAATCATTCTGAAAACAGATCCCCACCCCCAGTCTGTGGAAAAAATTATTTTCCACGAAACAGATCCCTGGTGCCAAAATGGTTGGGGAACGCTGCCCCAGAGGTAAAAATGGCCTTTAAACTTCTGCATGGACAGCGAGGGAACAACAGCTCACCATTTGCCAAATGCTAATTAAGCCATATAAGACCTAAAATAAAGTAACCTCAGAGGAGTTATTTGCTGAAATACAGAAGGACTATGTCCTCTCACATTCCTATCAAAAATTGTACCCACCCCAAATACCAACATCTTCTTCATAACTGAGAGATGCAGCTGAAGCTAAAAATTCATGTAGGAAAAAGCAATTGTATTAAGGCCAGACCTTGCTGCTCAAGGTGAAATATGATGCATATTTATTGCCATGATTCATATGGTGCAGTTTGGGTAATTTGACATTTGCAGGATTCAGTTTTCATTGTCTACCCTGAATTCCTAGGCTGTTACGTGAAAGAAATGTCATATGTAGGCAGGGTGTTGCTACTCGATAACTCAATTTCTGTTTTAACTTGAATGTACAGTTTGTTACCTATAAAAGCACTAATACGTAAAGTTCTGAAAATCAGTTTCAGTGGAATTTTTAAAGCACAGATTAAAGAGATAAATATCTTTTTTATTGGCACTATTTCACAGTGTAAACACCAGCAAGACTGAAAGCATAATGGTTAGTGGTAGATCTTATTTTTTTCTAAATCCTGCTCAGCTCTGAGAGGCTATAAACTAAGGTATTCTGGTTCATGTTGACAAACCCCAACTAGAGATTTGCCCTAGTTTCCTTACAAATAAATCAACAATATATATTCAGTCCCAAAATTGAATATCCATCATATTTCAAATTTCGAATTTTACTGATATTTCAAGTAATATCCAGAGTAGTAGTATGCAACGTGTAGTTACCAAGTGTGGTTCCCTTTGTTCTCACTCAGACGCCTTACTCTGATTTTTTTAAGAGTCCAGTTTTCAGTTGATAAGCATGTAAATTTATGTCTCCCAGTTTCTATATCTTCTATTTATTTTCTCTCATGTTGCCTCAAGTTATTGTACATATAATATGGAGTAGAAACTTTTATCTCCTATGAAAAAAGAGTAAAAAGTTTGAGAAAAACAGGTAATGCAGAAAAATGCCATCTAATCATTTTTCTAGCCATCCTAATATGATCAGAAGCAGAAATGTAGCTTCCATTGTTCAATCTCATCTTGTTTTGACTGCACACCCATTTGTAAGATAGAGATTTAAAATGCACTTTGAAAGAACAAGGGGCATAGAAAGGATATTTATTGCATTATAATTAAGTTGTCATCACATGCTAAAAAAAAGGAAATGGAAAAATAAACAACAAAGACTATGTTAGCTAAGAATGCTGTGTAGGCCAGAGAATATTATGTCCCAAACTTAGCGTTCTGTTTTTTTTTTTTCTTTCTTGGTCCTTTGAAGCAATATTAGTGTGTTCTTTCTAAGTGCCAGTACTTGCCAGGAAGTATAAAGTGGTTTAATCAGTATTTCTCACTATTAATAAATGATTTTGTTAAGACCCACTTTCTGGCTCCATTCCCTTGCTCCCTGAGAATTGCATTGCTATGGAAAGTAAGTGATCATTTTTTTTATTACAGAGCTTTCAACAAATTATGATGTCTCAGCAAATGAAATTTTTTCTTTAAGTAATGAGTCCTTTCTTCTAAAAAGAGGGTGCTAATTCATACCATGTTTCTCCCCAATCCCAATAGGCATGTGCACAGATTAAAAAGTGTTTAGTGGGTTAAATTTCATTACCTCTCTACCACGAAATAGAAAAGAGTCTTGACGTTATTTTTGAAATACTAATGAAATAAAAAATAATGCAAGAATAAAAACAGTAACTTTATTGAAGCTTTGTAATAAAATTCAGTGGCTCCTTAATGAAAAAGATGAATTAGAAAGTGTGACCACGTGACTTCTGCATACCTGTGTTCATCAGCATGTGCATGTGAGGAGAAATGCCAATCCATGTAAGTCCAGGACAATGCTTTTAAAGAGTCTTCTATTTAGGAGAGAAAAAATATGTATTTGGAATAGGCTTTTGTCTCTGGAAAAACAATTCTAGGTGTAAAAAGCAATTTTTCTTGGCAAAAGTCATATGTTAAGCAATTTTTATTGCATATTACATAGGAAAAAAACACTGAAGGTGTCTAAAAAGCTTTGTGAATATAAGTAAACCCATATATGTGAGGCACAAATATTGGTTTCAGATAGTTCTAGGTTGTACATCTCACGGTGGCTCCAGTTGTTCACCACCTATCACTGATGCGATCCCCACTCTTCTCATAATGTCTGGACGTGATTTTCTACTGCCTTTCTGAACATTTCTCCCTTCCTTTTCCTTTATTAGCATGATCATTTTATTACTATTATTATTTTAACTGAAGAACTTGGGCAGATTTCAATTTTCATTATAAGTTGGAAGATCCAATAAACCAAATCTAGTGTCTAATTCGAAGTCACCAGCTAAGTGTGGCAGTTCTCCTTTTCAAACTTTGGGTACTCTACATGAGGGCAATCAAATGTGTCAGTGGGAAATCACACCTCACAGCTATTGAACAGATGGGTTTTAAGTATACATCCCCTTGAAGTGCCCTGACAAGACAATCTAGTTTGGTTGTTAAGAAAACTGTGTCCATGTCTGAGCATGTCTGTATGTTATTCTTCAAGAACTCAATGAGTGTTTTAAAATTAACCCAAATGTTTGAAAAATTCTTAATATGAATAATCCTCTTTCATGTGTTGATTAGTTTTCCATGCTAAATAGCAAATTACCACAAATTTAGCAGTTTAAAACAATATAAATTTATTATCTCATAATTTTTTGTGGTCAAAAGTTGAACACATTTAATCTGGATCTCCTCTGCTTGGGGTCTCACTAGGCTAAAATCAAGCTGACAATGTCCTTGGCTAAAAGTTCGTCTAGGAAAAGACCCACTTCCAAGATCCTTCAGAGTGCTGGTAGAATTAACTTCCTAGTGGTGTTAGAAGGTCCTGTGGTTTTGCTAGGTGTTGACCAGGCATCATTCTTAGCTCCTCCATGCTGTTCTCAGATCCTTGACCTGCTGTCTCTTCTATCTCGGCAGCTGAGAAGTTCTCTCTCATACTTCAAATCTCTCCGACTCTCCCTCTGTGACCAGATTTTTCTGCTTCTAAAAGAGAGAGGGGGGCATGAATTCTCCCTTCTTCTGCCCTTCTGTTCTAATCAGAATTAGATGGTGCCCACCCACAGCAGGGAGGGCAATCTATTTTAGTAAATCCACTGATTCAAATGCTTCTAACTTCAATCAAAACACCCTCACATTCACAGCTAGAAATAATGTTTAATCTGAACACTCTTTCGCTCAGTCAAGTTGACCCCCAAAATTAATCATTACAAGCTCCTTTTCCTAAGGTTAATTGTGTCATGTACTATAACATAATCATGGGAGTAAAATCCATCAGACACTTAGTCTTAGGGATTACATAAAGCCTGTGCACCAGGGGTGAGAAACACTGCAGAACATCTATAACACATGTGGATCAATGCTCTCTACAAAGAGTTTAGTTTTATTCCATTAGTATTAGTTCACACCATAGAAGAAAAAAATAAAAATAAATAAAAAACAAGAATGAAAAAATATCTATAAAACTGACAAAGTAATCTATAACATCAGTGCAATTTCTATGGCACTTCTCGCTGAGCCCATGCATATGTAAGTGTGCATGCTCATGTGCACACACACGCATTTTGGAGGGATGTAGTCACAACACTTTTCAAGTTACTGGAGTCCAATTTTATATTTACTTGGATTCTCCATATACATTACCTTAACAACATAAAAATAGAAAATCAAATAGATTCAACATTTATCTATAGTTTTAATTGAAAAGTTTTAATTCAATTTTTGCCATATGAGATATTACTTCATTTTTAAACTGGACAATACCCTATATTATTTTAAAAATGGCTTTAGATTTTGAATTCTACCTAGCTCAACTGTATCTAGACTATGACCTAGGTCAAGTTTCATATCTTTTCAAAGCTTTCTTTATTCATTTCTAAATCTGAGATAATAAGATTAAATTGAGATATCAGAAAATATGAATAAATCACTGAACACAAGAACCCTGAATATTTTGATTCCTGCCTGTTAGCATGGGAGACCTATTGATGTTAGGATACATCACTGCATTGGTTATGTTAAATTACATGGCAAAAAAAAACAAAAAAAACTTTCCTGATAGAATTGAGGTACATGGTACCTTGATTTGTGTACCTGAATTCATGTAGCTAGGATTCAACCCTATTTAAACAGTTGAATTAATATTCAAGGATAATCTCTGTGTGGTCCTGGCCAGCTCAAGTGGGGACTTAAAATCAGGAAGTCCTTTCAAGAATTTAGAGATATTCAGTACGTAAGCGGGTCTGTGGAGAAGGCCAGGTGGTAGGGAGTTTTATTTGCCTCTCGCTGTTGATAACGGGCCCTATTCTCAAGCCAGCAAGTGAACAGCACTCTCAGTGCCATGATAGCAATGGACTGCATTCTACCAATAGTGACGGGAGCTTGAAAAAGGACTTCGAGTTTGAGCAAGGCACACAGACTTGCTAATAACTGGATCTCATCCTTTTGAGGCCATAATCACAGAATCTAGTTACGCATGCCTGAACTTCTGATATAAAGAACTGTTGGTTAGTGTATTGGTGTTGTTTTTAAGCCACCAAGTTTGCAGTGATTTGTTACATGGCAATAGAAACAATACAGTTTGGCTCATACATATATATGGTACATTTATTATTGCTGTTATCCTCCAAATTAATAATAGTGCTCTAAAAACTTTTAGCAAACGTGAAATAGTAAAAAAAAAATTGGAAATTAAAAAAATTCAACTGGTCAAAAATTTTTAGAAAACATAAACATTACATTTAAAAATGTTAAGGTATTATTTATTTATTTATTTATAGAGGGGGAGAGGGGGTAAGAAAGAGAGGGGGAGAAACATTCATGTATGAGAGAAACATAGGTTGATTGCTCCTCCCATGCTCCAAACCCAGGGACCTGGATGGCAAACCAGGCATGCTCCTGGACTGAGAATCACACTGGCAGCCCTTCGGTTTGCAGGCTGACAACCAACTCACTGAGCCACACCAGTCAGGGCCGAAATTATTTATCTCAGCCAAAATTATCCCCAAGATAACATGCACATATTTTGCATTTTACAAGCAAAGTGGGCATAACAATGATTGAAATTCACAAGGTACGAAATCTGTTAATTAAATAGGACCATTTTTCATTGTAATAAGCTATAAAGATTTTTGAGGCCTAAAGGGCCAGTTATTTTGAAAGTATGTTATGACATTATTAAAGAGGAAGGAGAAGGAGAAGAAAGAAGGGTGATGGGAGGAGGTAGCAGAAAGGAGGAGGTAGAAGGAGAACAGACAACCATTGACAGAGCTGGGTCCACCTCCAGGAAAAAGAAAAGATAAACTAGGGCCCGGCTGGTGTAGCTCAGTGGATTGAGCGTGGGCTGGGAACCAGAGGGTCCCGGTTCGATTCCTAGTCGGGGCACATGCCTGGGTTGCAGGCCAGGTCCCCAGTGAGGGCCATGTGAGAGGCAACCATACATTGTTCTTTCTCCTTCCCTTCTCCTCTCTCTGAAAATAAATAAATAAAATCTTTTAAAAAAATGTAAAAAAAAAAAGAAAAGATAAAGTAAGTAGAGAGAACATTGAGAAGCACAAGGTAGAGGAAAGAACTGGAATTCTATAGCTTGAAAATTGACTCTCGAATATCTTTTTCAGAGTTTCCGCATAGAAAATTTCCCTTGTTCATCACATCTCGTCTTGGATGCCTTTCTATCTTTAGACTTTAGTTCTTTCCATGACAGTAAAGTTCTGGCACACCAAAAGTCTTTCTCGGTTTCCTAAAGATCTTACTTTTCCTCAGATATGCGTGTCCCCTTGAAGCCTTTTTGTCCTGAAAGAATTATAAACTACGTAATTATAAAGGAATCTCCAGCTCAACTGCCACGTTAAAAAAAAAAAAAGAAAAAGAACTATAAATCTTAGAGGTTCAATGAATAATTTTTCTTAAATTTGCTTAAGTTTTAACCAAAAGGTGTACCTGAAGGAAATTTTAGAGGAAAGTTGAAAATTGGGAGAATAATGTAGATGATGCTGGAGGATGTATGTAAATCGAACATAATTCAAAGAACCAGAAAAAAGGCATAGAAAAACATATCCACAAAACCCCATATTAAATTGTAGAAAATATAATTTTGTTACTGAAGAAAGAGAGAAAATAAAAATGTGGAACCATGTGCCAGTTTGTGTCTTTATTCAGAATTCATACATTTTGATAAATTTTATAAACCAGCAGGGATAAAAATAGCTACAATATGGGCCTTAATCTTAATCTAATAAGTAAAAAATTACAAAATATGTAACATTTTATTCAGCAGGAGAAAACTTGACATACACAGGCAATGTACATAAAAGTATTCAATTAAAAGCTGGTAAGAAAAATAAAATATAGTAAATTAAATATATGAAATAACATCCTCTAAACAAGTCCTAAAATAATGATAATTATGTGAGCGTGCTTGGGCAAAACACATTATCTAAAGGATAGAAACTATCAAATCCACAAAAATAATGAATGAAAAATAGAAACAATTTTTACAGTTTTCTGATTTTTTTGCCCTAGTTCCAGTGCAATACTTGTCTGTTGTCTTCATAGAAACAAGGAAGTTATCTATTTTTTGATTTACATAGGAAAACAAATTATTTAAATTCCTGCTTTTTCATACTATGAATTTAAAATTTGAGTCCCAGTTGGTTTTTGTTTGTTTTGTGTTTCATTTCATCAAAGTCTGAAGCAATTTGTATGGCATGGAAAAATTACAAAATACACCAGGGAAGGCACAGAATGTCGTCATACACAGGCTAATTTGAAGTGCCAGTTTTATACGGGATATGATTATGAGAAATAACAGGTATTCAAAATAGTTATTGTTAAAACCTAATATTTACACACAACTTTAAAACATACACATGAGATTGTCATTGTCAAAGAAACTCTGAAATGGGAGCGTGTCTGAGTTTGTCACCTAAACCAGCCTCTGTTGCTTTCAGCCTCAGTGTCCAGTGAGAAACTAGCTATAGGATGCTGGTGATACTTCCATTAAGAAAACTGTGTGAATCTAAAACCTCCCACATCTAGACACCTTCTAGTGTCTCCTAGGCGTTTTATACAGCTACAAATCTACACCAGTTTCCTTTTAAGTCAGTACCTCCTGACCCCTCGTTTTATCAGTTCTCTTTCTTCTTAATTTATCAGTCTTGAAAATCAAATCTCTTTTTTAGATGAACTAATTTGTCTCTGCTAATAATACAGCTCCAATCTAAAAAAAAAAAAAAAAAAAAAGCCCTCACACTTTTCTCTCTGAATGTAAGACTTTATCTTCTGAGACCCAGTCATGCAAGAGATGGTTAAATTGAGCAATGCAGACTAACTACTCCGGAAGTCACCTCTGTTTTCCATTAAGAAGGAGATAAGAACCTCACTTAGTATATCGGTACTCTAATAATGCCTATCTGTATGTCTTACTAGGCTACTTTGTTAGTTTTATATCGTCTATGTGCAGGCTTCTAAAATTCAAAATAGATACAGATATAGAAGTAAATAAATAGCTGTGTAGCATCTGTTTTTAAAACTTTAGAATATTGTCCACAGATTATTTTAGTTAGTAGAGCCTTTTCTCAGAAAAGAGGTAGGTCCTTAATTTTGAGTTGATATTTAATTAGTAAATGCAATTAGCTGGAACGATGTCTTGTTTATATTAACTGGAACGTATTTAATGAAGTAACAATTGTTTCCCGAATGACATGCTTTCCCGACATAGATGTTTAGTTTAGTTCTCTGTGTTTGAGTATTTGACAGGTGCTCAGATAACTTCAGCTAATGGTTAATTTTATATCAGAACCGCCAGCATGAGGAACATGCCTAGTTAATACCGTTCATGTAAGCACTTACTACTGTGTCTGGAAAACTACCGTCTCAGCAGACAGTTGGTTTGTGCATAATTCACCAAGTTTAAAGGAATAACGAGTTACCCTGAACTATTAAATTCACTGAGATTTATTTTCATGGAATACATTCTTGTCTTTAACACAGTCTGTCAAAAAGAGACTTTTGTAAACCAACCACTATATTTATTGTGTTAGTCCATAACACATGTATTCCATTAATCCCACACATAATATAATGAAATCTATTTAACTATTCAGAAATAGAATAATGTGATCATCTCTTAAGCCAACCTTTGAGCATTTAATAATAATGAAACGTTTTCCCTGCCTAGAAGGGGACTTTTTAAATATTCTTACACCAATCCTTCAAAATAAATTAGTAGAATAATAATGAATTTTATAATTACAGTTATTTCCACCGCAAAAGTCTAAAAATCATACCTTTTAGAACTAGAAGAGACTTTTAAAAAACATTAGGAGGGTTAAACAGTTTATGTATCATTGTCATGGTTTAAAGAGTCACCAAAGAGTTAGTATTAATAAGCAAAAAAAAAACTTAGGTCTTTTACTACAGTGATTAAGAACTCAACATGA